>CAIGRM010071862.1:0-11555 GCA_903798335.1 Fraxinus albicans | reverse complement strand
TTAAAGTAGGGATTTGTGTAATTTCCACATCAAAAAATTCGAAGAGTTCGATGGGCTTAAGGATGAGTATGCAATGGGCTCATACTTCCATGTTCTGGAGGCTCGAGCCTTTCTTCGTGCCAAGCTGTTTAAGGTCAGACCCTATGACTTGAAGACCATTCCTGAGGTCATGGAAAGCTTTGTGCCGAGGAAGCAACGATGATGATTATGGAGTCAAGGAAAATGAGGAGGAAGAGGGTCTCGAGGATACAACAAGAACCCTATGCCTACTGATTTAGATTGGGACAATTTTCCCTTCCCCTTTTTATATCTCGAGCATTATAATTCTCGATCACGTAAACACTTTTGAATCACTGAAGTTTAATTCTTAAGCATTGACTATGTTACACTTTCTATATTTTGAATGTTAGATCACTGATCTAATAAACTTGTAAATAGATTAAGTATGAAGCTCGAGCCATAAATTAAGGATAAAACGTGAGATTAACATTAACAACTAATCTCAAGGATAATAATTACTCATGAGATAAAAGATTAAACCCGATGTTAAGCTCGAGTTCAATGCCTAGTTTTTAATCTCGAGGATTAAAATTATTTGTGAAGCAAAGGATTAAAACCGACATTAATCTCGAGTTTATTATATAGTTTTTAATCTTGAGGATTTAAAATTATTTGTGAAACAAAGGATTAAACCTGACACTAATCTCGAGTTGAATGTATAGTATTTAATCTCGACGATTAAATTTATTTATGAAAGAAGGGTTTAAACCCAGACTCTTAGCACGAGTTTATCGTGCAACATGGATGAGTTTGAACCAAAGGATTCTATATTCCATGGTTGTTTATCATGAAAAAGCATAAATTGTCATGGTCGAGGTTTTATATCCTCAAAGTCCTTAGTTGATTTTAATGGCCTTGTATTTTTGAACTCGAAGGTGCTTGCAAGGGACAATGCTAGACAATATTATGAATGGAAAAATAGACTTTTTGACATCCTAAAAACTACCAATCAAAATTAACTTCTCCTATCTAAAAATAATTATGGGTACGCAGGCCCGGCCAAATGAAAAGTAAAAACATGTGGGACATACAAGCCCGACTAAAACAAATATAATAAAAATAACAAAGCAAACTACTAAGTGAGGTAGACAAACTACTTATAATAAATCATCAACCCGAGGTATTCCTCAGGTTATAGGCTCCACCATGGAGTTGTTGTATGACTTTGAAAGACCATTTCCAAATTGGTCTAAGTTTGCGAGGGGCATGACCAACTGTTTCTATTATTCTAAGTACCAAGTCTTCGACCTTGAACCTTTTGGGCCTTACCCTGTTATTACAATGTCTTGCTATTCTATTTTGAAAAGATGCAACCCTTATGGTAGCTTGCTCAAGTACTTCTTAAAAGACTTCTAGGTACTTATTTCTACATCCCTCGACCCCAGGCTCGAGTCATCTGAGGCTGAAATGCTAACTTCATTTGGAATTGCAGCCTCAACACCAAATGTTGGCATGAAAGTGGTCTCCTCTCGTCGTTGTTTTATAAGATGTTCTCTATGTCCAAAGTGTAGATGGTAGCTTGCCGACCAAGTATCCCTTAGCATCCCCGATCCTTGTTCGTAGGTCATGCAATATAATCTAATTTGTTACCTAAGCCAAGCCATTGTTCTAAGGACGTAAAACTGACGTCAAACGATGGTCAATCCTAAGGTTGATGCAAAAATTAATAATCTGGGAGTTATCGAATTGTCTTTCATTGTCAGTTATGACATATAGGAGTGTGAAGCTTTTACAGAATAGAACTCTTTTGATCATGCAATATTTGGTGCTCTAGATTGGATGCTCCTTACTGCTCAAGGATCCTTTGAAAAATTCTCATTAGTTATGAAGCCAACTATTGAATCCTTCCATGAGGGCTCATGATCAATGTCCATGACTACGAACATCTGACTTATGCTAGGTTTCATCACAATTTTGATGTCATGTCAAGTCCATCTACGCTCATGAAGATGAGTGTAGACAAGGCATTGGCCATACAATTGTCAGTTTGGGAAATTTTCGGAATTTTACAATTGTTGAACCGTCTTTGAAGATCATGAACTTTCAAAAAATATAAGCTCATTTTCTCGTATTTGCTTTCAAATGTACCTTCGATCTGACCGACCACAAGTTGTGAGTCGTTGAAAATCTGGATATGTTCAAGCTTGAGGTTGTTGGCGAGCTCTAGGGCAATGATGACAACCTCATATTCCGCCTCATTAATGGTAGCCTCGAATTTAAGTCAAAGCGTACATTGAGTTTTTGTTAGCTTGTCTACAAATATTTTCCAAATGTCCATGATGTAAGTTCAGTTATCCCCTGGCCCAAGGCCTTAGAGTGAGTTCTACTATGAAGTCAGCGAATGACTGTTTCTTAATAGAAGGTCGGGGTTTGAACTCTATATCATATTCACTAAGTTCAATTGCCCATTTTAGTATCCTTCCTGAGACGTTGAGCTTGTGAAGTATGTGCTAAAGTGGCTGATTTGTGAGCACTACAATTGGATGAGATCAAAAATATTGCCTTAGTTTTCGTGTCGCCATGACCAAGGCAAGAGCAAGTTGTTCGACCAACGTCTATCTGTTATTTACGTCATGTAATATTTTGCTTACATAGTAGGTGGGTTGTTGTGCCTTGTTCACCTCCTTTACCAATACTTTACTTACTGCATTTTGAGAAACAGCTAAGTACAACAACAAAGTATCTCCGAGCTCAAGTTTCGTGAGAATTGGTGGTGTTACCAATGTTTATTTGAGCTATTGAATAGCTTTTTCACATTCCTTATTCCAATTAAAGCTTTTATTACCCCTAAGAACCTTTAAAAAAGGAAAGCGTCTATCCGCTACATGAGACATAAACCTATTTAAGGCGACAACCAGACCTATCAATTTTTGTACCTCTCTCTTGCTCTTGGGTAATTCCATAGATGCCAGTCATGTATCTTGTCTAGATTGGACTCTATTTCCCCATGTGTAATTATGAAGCCCAAGAACTTGCCCAAGGCTACTCCGAATGCAAACTTTGCTGAATTCAACTTTGAATTTTTGCACGTGATAAGTGATTATTGTCCTATGAAGCTAGTGGTAAAATCTCCACCATTGTCTCATTCTTAATCTCAAGACAAATTGGAAAGCTATTGAGTTGATCTCTATCTTTCAAATTCAAGTAAAAGAAAATATCGCGATCATGTGATATTTCAATGGGTGAGCTTCCAACTTTAGCTATATACTTCATTCATATTTTTTGTGACAAATGCCCCAAAACCAATGCACAATATCTCCAACAATCCAACATATGATGTTCCAAAAGAAACCAATAGACATGTCATCTCATTGTCACTACATATACTATTTTCATCCCACCTTCCAGTATACTTTACAAAAATTGGAAACTCATCCATACCCGTGGTTTAAATAAAATGAAAATTTTATCCAAAATGTTTGTAAAATGATGAATATATTATCTTGTTTTGTTACCAATAGCACGATATACAAAAATCTCTTGACATCATAATGTAAATTGTATATAGTGTTCAATTGAAAAATCTATTATACCTTGTGTGTAGAAGAAACATAATCCCGCAACGCCTCCAAAGAGATGTATCTTGATCGATATTCAAACGATGATGATTCAAATTATTCTTCCTGCCATAGAAATTTATCTCCCCCATACATTTTTTTTTGAATTAATGTCTGAATTTGGAAGTTTCATTAAATGGAAAGCATGAATGTAGCTGAATTCAAATTACATGAGTTAGAAAAGGTGAATTTTGTTATAACTTGGGAAGATGGTATTTTTAAAAATAATTAACATTATAATTAGTAGTTTTTAATAACACTAGTCAGAATTGAACATGTGTTGCACGTTATTTTGAAATACTTTATAAGTACCATGAAAGTAATATTTGACCACCTATTTACCATTTTGATCTAAATATGAGGTAAAATGCAAGCCCCTGAAAATAAATGTCAATTATTATATAGGCTTGTAAATAGTGAAATGTATAATTTAATGTGAGTATTAGAATTACAACTGAATACATAAAAGAAGATGAATGGCAAATACGATACATAAATTAACGTGAACGTTAGTTAATTTAGCATTAACACGAATGAATATATACGTGACAATGAATGTTAAATTATTTATATTAAATGAATATAATTTAATGTCCAATTATGTGAAACTCGATGCTAATTGACATGCATAGACGTGAATAATGAACTAAATTCTTGAATGTGAAGTTTTAATTAATATTAATTAATGAATGTGAATGTTAATTAATTAAAAATTAATCAGTATTTTAAAAATCGGATCGACCAGGTTGGTTCAAACAGGAAAACTAGGAACTAGGACCAAAACATGTCCGATTAGACTTATAAAACGTCTAATTAAAAACTCATCCCAAAACACGTTAAACTAACCAGTTTTTAGAAAACCCTGACCATTCCCAGTTCAACCTATATAAATGTAAATTTTTTAAAATTATTAAATGTATAATGTTTTAAATTTTTGTAAATTTATATATTTTTTAATTTTTTTAAAAAACCACGGTTCGATCCCGATTCAACATTTTAACCCTTGACCCTTTCTCTTTTTCGAATAGATGGCTGTGTCGATTTTTAAAACATTGGAATTAATAACATGGACGTCAACGTGAAATTCTAATTACTATTAATTCAATGAATGTGAATGTTAATTAATTAAAAATTAATTATAGTATTTATTAAAGTTTGTAAATTAAAATACATATTGAAAAATGAAAAGTAACGCATTATTAAAATAATTGAATTGTAATAGGAATATAATCGTCCAAAAAATTATTTTCACTTGATGTGATACTTAATATATGAAAAAATTTTATTTCTAAGAGATTAAGTATGACATATTTCAAAACTAAGAAACAAGGTTTATTTTCAAAAATCATATATTAATTAAATTTTATTTATTAAATAAATAATTAAATATGTTATGGTCACAATTATATATTTATAGATCACAACTTATTTATCGATCATATACTATCAAATTAATTGATCAAAAATTATTTCTCGGTTACAAATTAAATTTTTTATAAGTAACAATTTATTTATCGGTCACAAATCACAAATTTTATGGATTACATCATTATTTTAGGTCACAAACTATTCAATTAATTGGTCACAATTGACCAAATTCTGATACACAATTACAAATTTAGTTAGAATCACACATTCTTCTACGTCACATTATTTGCTGTTTATAGCATTTTTATTGTCTTGCCTACCTGTGGCTTCTGCTAAATGTGTGTAAAAAAAAGGAATAACAAGTAGCAATGTCTTGCCAGGTCTTTTAGAATCATAATTTATTAGAATCTACATAGAGCATTAGAATTTGGAACTAAAACTTTCTTGATGTTGCTTGGATTGATTCGCTGAAATTGGTGTAAGATAGGGACATATTACATGAATAATAATTCATTTTATATTTTTTAGTGAATTGATTGACTTATTAGTATAAGAAAATGTAACATTTTTTTGTTCTTTGGTTGAGTAAAAAAAAAATCATATTTTGGGGCTTAATTTGGGACTGTTTCTTGGATATTTGTGCACTTTGAAATTCCTACATTATTAATATATTTGTGGCAGTTGAATTTTAGTTGAGTTGGTTGAATTGTTTATTTTTGGATTATTGATTTATTTTTATTGTTATTTCTAGAGTTGGAATGGAACGTCATCGACCTTGCACCAAGAAGTCAAAAACATTGTTTTCCTTCCTTAAAAAGATAGATGAATCTACCACAAGTACACAATCTATTAGAGCTGACGAAGATACTTAAATTCCTTCCGTTCAACCTCCTCCAATTTCATCATCTCCTAAAATTGTACATCCTTTGTCTTCACAATTTGACTTACAACCATCTACTTGGATTGAAAGGGATCCAGGATAAATGAAGCATGTTAGTGAACATCCTGTTAATTTGCAAGATAAGATTAGACGGGTATATATACAAGTCCTTATCAACCAATACTTTTGAATTATCTGAAGTTAATATTGGAAAATCAAAATCACCGATTTCAAAAAAAAAAAAATGGTTCATTCAGTTTTGGTAGCTGGAATATTCATCTTCACCGGATAAGGCATGTTGTTTTTACTGCTTTCCGTTTCTGAATGATGGTAATTTGTCCAATAGTTCGACATTGATCACATATTGATTTAACAACTGAAAGAGGGTTAACCTAGGAGACAAATGTGCATTTTTTTACTCACATGAGTTCAAAACCTTCATCATTTCCTATTATCTATAAGAGAAGAGCTGTAGATTTAATGAGATCGCCTGGACATATTGATAAAGTGATGTGCGCCATAGCAAGTGTGGAATTTCTGTCTGAAGACTACAATTCTAAGGGTTCAATGGCTAGCACTTCAAGGTTGTACTTTCAAGAATCACATTGAATCTTCATCTTTATTGAACCATGGGAATTTGAAGAAGTTGTATTGGATGATGCTCCTCAAAATGCAAGATACATTCGTCTAAATGTTCAGAATGAAATTTTGCACATAATGGCCAATAGAATGCGACACATGATTTGTGAGGAACTTGGAGAAAATTGCTTTTATATTCTTGTCGATAAAGTCAAGATGAATCTAAAAGAGAGCAAATGGCCATTATTTTGCGGTTTGTGAACATTGGTGGGATTCTAGAACATTTATGCGATCAAAAGCGTTAGTGACATTACATCATTGAATCTCAAAAATGAGATATGTGATCTTCTTGTTCATCACAACCTTCAAGTTCAAAAAATTAGGGCAAGGTTATGATAGTGCTAGTAACATGCGTAGTAATTAGAAAGGGCTTCCAGCATTATTTCTTGAAGAATGTTCATATGCGTACTACGTCCAATGTTTTCCCCACTATCTACAACTGACATTGGTTTCTATAGCTAAGGATATAACTTGTATTTTTAAAAACAAATCATTTGAACAATGTTGTTAATATTATTACTTCTTCTCCCAAGCACATTAATTTTTTTCAAACTACTCAAAAAAGAGAGCTTGAGGATATGTTGGGTAGTGTAGAACGACAATCTAGAAGTGGGGCTAATCAAATTGGTAATTTGAAAAAATCAAGCTTTGCTAGTTGGAGTTCACATTATAAATCAGTAAAGTGCTTCATAGATACGTTTACTACAACTTGTAAGGTGCTTAAGTATCTTAATGTCCATTCACCAAATAGAAGATCTTGGGCTTAAGTTCATGGTGCTTATGAAACCATTACAAGTTTTGAATTTGTCCTTTCCTTATATTTAATGCATAAAATTTAGGGACTCAGCAACGTTCTTTGTCAAGCTCTTCAAAAAAGATCTCAAGATGTGACGTAGGGCGGAAACGTCAATAATAATAATAATAATAAAAGGGTCTTGTTTGTAATACATAAAAGGGTGTTACTTCAAATTTCGCTCTAACGGACGTAAGAAATATTATAATCAACCTATTAATAGGAAAATTGAAATATTATTAATCAATAAAAAATGTCTCACTAGATTTCAAATTTTAGCACATATTTAAAGACTCGAAACAAATCATAATCAAAACAAAATCCTAATTCTATAGATAAATAAGAATAGAAGTAAAAAAAATGGCTAAAATGATTAAAATACCCTTAAATCGACTCAAAATAAAAACTGCTAAAGTGGACCCCTAAATTACAAAACTGGACCTCTAGAGTGTGAAAATTTATCACCTGACAAAAATATGCAGAGTCGAAAGATACTTCTAGAATATATTCGCTTGCGTAATGCTGGCACTCGAGCTGAAAGTTATGTGTATTTTCGTATATTCTTATTTATTCTTTTTTCCAATTGGTTTATGATTTTCTCTTTTAACTGATCCGCATAATTCCCTTCCACTTCAGAACTCGATCTAAGTGTCATCAGGATACAAAAGGCTTATAATTAGCTTAAACATACTCATAAAGATCTACAATATTAAATGGCTTGAAATTCTTCATGTGCTTAAGAAGAACAAGGACATATATATTGTCATTAATCCTTCGTAGAATCTAAAAAGGCGCATACTTCTTCTGATCCAACTTCTTTCGACTCCCACCATCCTTTTTTCTCAAAAACACCATAACCGTATCATCCATGTGAAATGTTTAATGGCGCCAAGTGTATCAACAATAACCTTATACTTTGAATTGGAGACTTCCGACTTTTTCCTCACATGTTTAATCAACTCCAGTTGTTGTTCAGCTAGTTGTTCGTCTACTACACTCTTTTTTGTAGATGTTATCCCAAACTTCTTTACATAGGCGGAAAACTCTCTGGCTAAATTTTTAATATCCAAGAAAACTTTTCCTTCCACTTTAGAACCTTTCTGTGCACTCCATGTTGGTACAACCCTAATCTTTCTATCCTTCCACTTAAACATTTAAGTGTTCTCTCTACCTCTATGTAAAACATCCACATGAAACGTCACGCGGTCACGGTCTGCCCAATAGAATATGACATGCATCCATCTCAACAACGTCGCATAAAAGTATTATTTGTAAAAGGCGCCCATGGACAAAGGTACCTACAAGTTCGAGTTACCTTAATAGATGGTGTCCATTTTTAATTCAATCAATGTGATAAAGAGCTGGATGTGGTTTGATTGTCAACTTCAGATGATCCACCAACTTCTTGGCAATTAAATTTTCACAACTATAAATGTCTATGATCATATTGCAAACAGCATCACTAACTTGACACTTGGCATAATAGATCTTCCTACACCGAGTCAACTATTCCTGCTTAGGCGAGCATAAGATTTTCTGCACAATACACACAAAATCTCATTGTTCTTTCCCACAATCTTCATCGGTGTATTCTTCATCTTCATCTTCATCGGTGTATTCTTGCTCATTCAATTTATGTATGTGCTTACTCACCTGTAACACTTCTCAACAGCCGATTTTGCAGACGGATTATTTGTTCCCCTACTAGTCGATTTATTTCTAGTTAGTGGTCATTTTTGTGCCAATACATTGTTGACCGTAGGTGGTTTAGCCGCGGTCTAGGTGGACAAGACCCTTCTGGTGCCCTTCAAACTGTATCATCTAAATATTATTCTAACTAGATTGATTCATTTTATATTGGCACTACCGTATCTACAAAGACAACTGAGTGAGTTTATCAATATGAAGATAGCAATTCATAATAGAATGGCGGATGGGTTTCTTGCCGATTGTATGACACTTTATATCGAATGAAAATTTTCGAGAAAATAGACATAAATTCTATCACATTTTATGCTTTAAAGTTCAACTGACACAGTTTCAGTAGGTAATGTCGTAATTGGATTTATTTTTTTCGTTATATT
Organism: Fraxinus albicans; assembly: GCA_903798335.1. Classification (NCBI taxonomy): domain Eukaryota; kingdom Viridiplantae; phylum Streptophyta; class Magnoliopsida; order Lamiales; family Oleaceae; genus Fraxinus; species Fraxinus albicans. The sequence continues at coordinate 2,174 of CAIGRM010071862.1, read as the reverse complement.
CTCCTATTTTGACTCCATTTTTGTGGAAATGTATTTTTTTCTTATTTTCAAGTATGCATTCTCCAATAAAATAATATTACACGTAAATTCAAAATTTTACTTTTTTAACCACATTTTCCAAAAAAAAAAAAAACACTATTTCAAAATGATATTTACAATTGGAATGAAATAAACTCTCTAAACTAAATAAGACTTATATATGCATAATGATAAGACTATATCATCATCAATATTTATCTTATAGTTTTACGATACTCTCCCTTTGATAATTATTTACACAATAACTATCTTGTTAAAACATTGTTTTGCAAAAATTCGATGAGACAAAAATATGAAAAAATGGAAAAAAAGTAAAAATAATTTGGTATAATAAAATGTTGTTTTGTTAAAATCTTGTCAAGAAAATTTAATGGAACAAAACTTGGTCGAAGTAAAAAGAATATAGCTATTTTCCACCATTTCAATAAGTGCAAATTCTTGTATCAAGCAATCCACATCTTGTACATCAATGTCTTCAATATTACAATAAATGGTGAAGTATGTCTCATGTTAGGTACCCGACCTATTCTAAGGTTTTACATTTTGTTATGTTTATATACTCTCAAAAAGGATACACAACCTAATGGACCATCTTTACTATTTCCTTCATTCTTATTTGAAAATTTTGTCTTAGACTTGAATGTAATTACACTTTAGGTGTGTCATAGATATATCAAATATAATATTAATAAATTGTTATTTCAGGACGTCAATTCAAGCTGGAGCATTTTAAATTGGTGTGAGAAATTATTGATTTATTTAATCAGTAAATGCATGTAAATGAATTATCTTTCGAATTTCTGGTTCAATTTATCTTTTATGAGTATCTAGAAAATATAATGATTCATTTGTGCATTACTTTTAGCTTTTTTATTTATCCCCTAATGCTAATAAAATAGTTCAATCAAATTGATAGCCAACAAATCGCACTATAAAATATCATCTGTTAGGGCTTAAGATATATTATAAGGGTTCAAATTCTCAGCATTCTTTACTTTTCATCTCAATGCATTGATGGATCAATTGTATATATACTGAACTGTAAAAATAATTAGATGAGAAATTAGGCTCTGATCATAAGTCATATATAGGGAGAAAACTTTAATGTTGGCACGATGCTAATAGCATTCCCTATGAAGAACTAGAAAACACTTTGTTCTCAATAGTAATGGTTTAGAAATTAATTGAAAGCATTTAACAAACAACAATGTTAAACAATTTATCATGATCATAACTAACACTTACTAAAAGTTTGAGATTTAGACTCACTAGCATTAACAAAACACGCTATCTTGATTGTATAATCCAAAATTTATGTTCATAATTTAAAATTTGAATAGTAATTTCGCAAACTTCAGGTTTTGAACACCATGCAATCATTTAGTTCAGTCCTTATTTTGGCTAGTAATGATTAATGACATATTTTCAATAAAGAGAACAAATAATATATAGGAATTCATTGGATTATAGAATCTTCTAGCTTTTTATTAAATGTTCATTTGAATTCTCATTTCACATTATCATTGATCCAGTGATGGACTAATGGGACATAAAAAACAATAAAATATAAGAGTTATTGAACTTTTGGTTCAATACAATGTTTATCAAAATGGTTACTAAAGTTTAGTATAGAGTACCAATTAAAAAACACTGTTAGAAATTTTATAAGTTTCTCATTTATTTAGTGAAAAACAAATTACTAGCAAAAGTAAGTTTGCCCCTCCATATAACATAATATTGGCTTGTATGGAAATTTTATAAAATTCTAATCAAATATCAAATCAAATATGTTTAATATTCTTATTGAATATTTATGCAGTTCGATTTCATTTCTTCAGGACCGTCATCATAATTTTCTTCATGTTAAGCTGTACTTTTTCAGAAACACAATAAGATATATACTCTTAAAGAGTAATAAAATTTAGTTTATTTATAAACAATACAATATTCTTCTAAAAAATTGATATTAACAATTTGTTCTATCTTTCAAGTAATATAATATTTTAAAAATCAAAATTTGTGCTCCATATGAGCAACAATGTAATATTTTTCTGGAATATTGATCGAATATTAAAGTTGTTCTTCAAAATTAACGACTCAAGATTGAAATAGATGTTAGATATTTTTCATCATTT
>CAIGRM010071860.1:0-10639 GCA_903798335.1 Fraxinus albicans | reverse complement strand
TTATAAAATTTCGTTTCTTGGTGGATTCCAAATTTGGTTATTCAGATTTACGTTCGTAAATCTCCATCTTCCGTTCTGCGTCAATATCTGATTCACAAGACAGTTGAACTGGTATTATATCAATACTGTATAAACTACACCTATATAAAAGAATGATTGGCAACATAATCAAATAGAGTATAAGAAGGTTTATAATCCTATAAAGTCCTATCACAGAAAATCCAAGCAGTAAGCCATGCTCCAATTTCCTTCAGTCAGCTAAGATTCTTGCTAATCAGCTTGCCGCAGTTGGAAAACCTATTGATGACGATGATCATGTTAACTATGTCAACAATGGTTTGAATATTCGTATCTATTCCCCTCTTATTGCTTCAGTTTCTTTTACTCTCTGCCACGACCTCTATGGATTTTTCTGATTATCAAGCTGAGCTACTATCCTTTGAGATCTTATTAGCGGGACAATCAAAATCCGAACCTGTTGAGCCTCCAAGTTTTACTATGATCACCCATAATCACATCAATCAAAAGATACCAGCACACCCCAACAGCTTTTCTTCCAAATTCATTCCTAACAATCAGTACCAGACACCAATTTCAAAGGACCACTACAACAAATATAGCATTTTGCAACATTCAAACCACTACAACAAATATAGCATTTTGCAACATTCAAAGTGTAACATTTGTTAATTGGGTGTTGCTAAAGGGGTTTATTGCAACATTCTAATAAGTGTATGTTGTCATTGTTAAAAAAATTGAGATTCAACAACATTTGTTAAATGCTTGTTGATAAATGTCGTTTTTAAAACGTTCATTGAATGTTGTGAAAAATTCAATTTTTTGCAACGTTTATTAACTGTTGCGAAAAATTTTATTGTTTGCAATGTTCAATGCCGTTGCTCAAATTCTTAATATATAGTCTTTTACAATGTTTATTGGTGGTTGCGAAAATATTCACTTTTTACAACATTCCTTGAATGTTGCGAAAAGTTTCATTTTTTCAACATTTCTTGACCATTGCTAAAATCATATTCTATATCAACTTTCACAACCTGTTGTTAAAACTTACTTTTTGCAAGATTCATTTACTATTTCAAAACTATACTCTTTACTTTAATTAAAAAAATATTAAAATGTTATAAAATAAAAGTAATAGAACAAAAGGAGAAGAAAATATAGGAGTCAAAACACAAATGTATAATTTATCGATAATCAAGATCTGTATTTATAGGTTTCAAAAGGAGAGTTACAATTGAAATTATATAGACTTTTTAAACTAGATAAGACTTATCTATGCATATTGATAATACTACATAATCATCAATATTTTTCTTATAATTTTTACAACACTCCTCTTTTGGTGATTATTTGAACAATAACTATCTCATTGAAACCTTGTTTGACGAAAAATCCATTGGGAAAAAAATACCAACAAATAAAAAAAAAAGTTACAAATAATTTGTAATAATAAAATGCTCCCTCATTAAAATGTTGTCAAGAAAATTTAATGGGACAAAACTCGATCAAAGGAAAAATAGTATAGCTATTCCCCCTAATTTCAATTCTTTATCAAGCGATCCATGTCTTGTTTTCAATATTTCAATTTATGCTTAAGTATGTATCATGTTATCATGTATAATTTTTAGATAACACCGTCTTCATACAAGATATTTACCAATCTTTGATGACTGTAGTAATATGATAATTCAAAAAATAGCTCATATTGATCTCTTCGAGAGTCTCATATAGGAGTATTATTTTGAGGGTAGATGTCTTTTAGGTTATAGATATTCATTGAAAAAAGAATATGCCTCGTTAAAATCTTATCAGGAAAAATATATGGGAAAATTCTAATGAAGGAAAAGTAGTATATTATTCTTTTGAATGCGACATAAAAGTTGTCTCATTAAAAACCTTGCAAGGAAAATCCAATGGAACAAACCTTCGTCAAGCAAAAAGAATACAATGTGTATTTATCCTCACTCATGAAAATATCATTTGAATTATACTTTAAGCATGTTAAATCCTTCAATGATAGCATTAATAGTCATGCCATATGAGGTTACATAACAGAATTTCAACTTTCATGCATTGTTAAGATACCAAGATTCGACCATGTGATTTCATCCACCACGAAATTCACTATGTTGAGAGTCGTTCATTATATATTACGACTTTATTTTTCTTATTTTCCTTTTATATAAGTGTACACATTTAGATTTTCAGACTATAAGTCCAGAAATTTCAGGTTACTATAATAAATTCAAATTTGGTAAGATTGCTTCCTTTTATTTGGCCAATCATATATTTGATCGATTTGCATCCATAAAATTATTTCAATATCGTCGCTATTCATAATATGAAGTGATACATCAAGTCATTTTCTTTTCAATTCTATTTTTCTGGTAATAATATAACTTATTGAGATATCTCAATTTCATCATATCAAGTACTTGAACCTCTTCTAGAGTTTTATTGTATTAGTTAGCATTATATTTGATATATCTCTGGCACACTTGAAACGTGATGATATTCGATTCTAATACAAAAAATCTCCAAACGAAAATGAACAATTAGCAAAGATGGTCTCATTAAGAAGGTACATCCTCTTGATAAGTATTTATACATAACAAATCACAAAATTTCACAAGAGATTTCATATATTTGATATGTTGAAAAATGAGTTATCTCAATAAGTTGTGTCATTATAGAGAAAGAAATAGAATCGAAGAAAAGTTGTCAATAGCACTTTTGTACATAATGTACTCTATCATATAGCGAGAAATCGAAATAAATACGTCGAAATATATCGAGAGTTCATATCAAGTTATATTTGCCATGCATGAAATTTGAAATGCTTTATAATCAACTTATCTGGCATAACTACTAAAGTTATCTCCGAAGGATTTAATATGCCTGAAATATAATTCAAGTGATATTATCCTGAGGAAGAGTAAATACATATTGTACTCTTTTTCCCTTGATCAAGGTTTTGTCCCACTGAATTTTCCTAGCAAATTTTTTAATGAGACAACTTTTGTAGTGTATATAAAAGAATAATGTATTTTTTCATTCATTATGATTTTCCCACAAGGTTTTTCCTAATAAAGTTTTAACGAGACATATTCTTTGTGTAATGAATATCCATAACATACAAGATATTTACCTTCAAAATAATACTATGATATATATGAGAGAAGAAATAAACAAGAGCTATTTTTTGAATTATCATGTTACTGCAGTTATCAAGGTTGATAAAATATCTCATATGAAGACGGTGTTATTTTAATACTATACAAGATAACATAGACATACTTCACCAAAAATTGCAATATTGAAAATATTAATGTACAAGACAAGGATGAATTGATACAATAATTGAAATAAAGGGGAATAGCTGTATTCTTTTTCCTTCGATTAAATTTTGTCTTACTGATTTTTCTTGACAAGGTTTTAACGAGACAACATTTATTACTCCAAATTATTTGTACTCTTTGTTGGCATTTTTATCCCATCGGATTTTTGTTAAACAAGATTTCAATGAGACAGTTATTTTGAAATAGTCATTTAAATAGGAGTGTTGTAAATATAATAGTAATATATATATGTTTATTATCATGTTAAATGTATGATAAAATATATTAAATAATTATGACGAAAATTTTGTATGTTAAAACATTCTTTAAAAATATTAAGTCAGGTTTGTGATTCATCTTCCATCATTATAGTGAAAAACAAGTATTGATTATACTCAAGACAGGTATATTAGGGATATATTTGACACTGAAATATTAGATATTTCTGAATGATGGGTTCGACTTAACTAAAATATATATTTTGTTGAGTACAGCTTAGAAACGTTTAGTCTAGAGTGGATTGGGTTCGGTCGGCTCGCCAAATCAAATGAGCAGCTCAAATGAGTGGCTCGTGGGCAATTCCATGAGCCAAGATTGTTGTTAATAGTGCTTGGGCAGGCTCGGCTAGCCACATGCTAGGCTAGTGGCTCGTCAAGCCAAGCAGTGATGAAATAGTCACGTTTCTTAAAAAGTTGACTGTTTGCTCACTTTTAAAGGTTTGTGACCCTTTTTTTAAACGGTCACAAACTTTTAAGAGACCGTAGGACACATACATTTATTATTACATAGTATATACATACATCTATCATTTTTATTACATTCAAATTTCATTTATATTATATACATTCTCTTAATTCATCCGCTACATTATGCATTATTCAATTTATACATTTAACATTTACTCTTTACACTAGAATCTACATTCTACAACATAATACACATGGATCCTCATGATTTCGTTGATGGCTTGTTCGATGGCCAATCACCTATGATGCCACAAGTAGAATCAAATTGTAGAATTAGGGATGACCTAGTTTATGTCACCATAAAATCAAGTAAGAAACAAGCATTTGAGGAACTTTGTGCTCAAGTTGGCACTAGTTTATATCACCATATAACCAAGTAAGAAACAAGTATTTGAGGAATTTTGTGCACAAGTTGGCCATGATCCCAAAAAATTTAAAAGAAAAATTCAAGATTTCAAATCTCAATTGCCAAACATCTTGCTTGAGTCCAGAATTTTGTTATGCGAGTCTTTTTTCTTACAAGTTATGTATTTAGCTGCTTCATTATCCACACAATCAAGTTGAATGCATGGAAAATGAAGCAGGTGAACACATAACTCGTAAGAAAAATACTCGCAGAACAAAAATGTTTATTTAAAAAAAAAAATCAAGCCTCCGAAAAAAAATAATTCATTTCCTCGAATTCCAGGTATCATCATGGAACTTGAGGAAGTGAATCTTTATGTTCGGAGGCTTCATTTAAAAAAGCAATAATAAACTGTACACATAGTTAGTTATTCATATACAATTTTAACTCTATTTACTCAAAAATATGTAGCTGGTCCCAAACCTGGATAAAAGGAGAAGGGTCTTAAAAATAATTTTTTAAAAAAAGTTTCATATCTAATTTCAAATCTCAATTCAATTTAATATTCCTACATTTTCTTTCACAACTTTATACATTTCATATTCGTACAATTCAATTATTCAAATCAAACCTCATATAAATTCTATACATTTAATATTTCAATTTAACGAAAATAAAGATTGTTGGATGAATAAAAGCAAGCCTCCGAAAATGAAGAATCCATTTCTTCAACAATGAAGTGTGCTGACAAACATATGAAGTGTATTTGGTTCATGGAATAACTTGAGGAAATGCTGAAATGGATTTTTTATTTTTCGGATACTAGATTTTTTAAAAAATATATACTCGTAGCAAATTATTCGTGTACGATTTTAATTACGAATAATTATTGTAGCTTAAAAGGGTTTCAAAAAAATGTTGAGCTCATGGGCCAAGCTCGGCTACGCCTACAAGCTACAGTTCGAGCTTGGCCCTTGACAAACGAGCCACAAGTTTGGCTAGTCTCACCACTACCTTCCATTATTATATTGAAAAACAAGAGTCATTCATCGATATTAGCTTGTTGATTACACTCAAGGATGGTACATTAGGGAAATGTTTGACACTATGAAATATTAGATATTTCTTAATGATAGATTTGATTTAACTAAACTCTACTTTTTGTTGAATATATTCAAGGAGATAAATTTTAGAGACATAATTAAGCTTACTCATGAGATGTGTAAAGGCAAGGAATTGTCAGCTTAAAAATCTTGGAGTTACATGCAGATACAATGGAAAAAAGTATCTATCCAAATATTTTACTTAAGCTTATTGAGTACACTCAAGGTCTTAATATAACAGATGGAATCCTAGACCACTAGGTGTCAAGTAGGATTCCATAAATTTATATAAGACGATCATTAATTTAAGCTAAGTGGTGGGCTCATATTTAATTTAATAAAAGACCATGTTAAATTAATTGATACATTTTACGATATATATTAATGCTTTTATTTTTTGTCATTTAAAGTTTTGAATCATGAGTAAACATATGAATTTGAAAGGCATACTGGATGCCAGCAGATTGATCGGGCAAAATTTTTTCGACTGGCATTGCAATATGAAAATTGTTCTCAAGCATGAGAAAACAATTGGTTGTGTCATTGAGTAGCCCTTTCCAGAGACACCTGTNTGCAACATGCATAATGCTTGAAGGCATGTCACTTAAGTTGCAAAAGCAACATGAGGGTATGGATGCTAACACCTTGATTTTTTATCTCACAAAATTGTATGATGAACAATTTCTTGTGGAAAGATATGAGACTCCCAATCAACTATACTGGTACAAAATGATAGAAGGATCTTTAATCAGTGCTCATGTACTAAAGATGATTGGCTAGATCGAGAAGTTAGCTCAATTAGGTCCAGTCATGGACCATGAACTAAATATTTACTTGGTTCTACAATCTCTGTTGAAGACCTATTCATAGTTCATTATGAATGTTAACATGAATAAGCTTGAGTGTACACTCCGTAAGTTGTAGAACATGATTAAGATTGTTGAGCTGAATAACAAAGCAAGTAGTGGACAATCTTGGACATTAATTCCTTTAAGGGCTTTAAGAAGAAATCTAAAAGAGTCTTTAGGTAAGCATCTAAGAAGGCTAAGACAATCAAGAATGCAATCAAGGTAAATAAAGACATTACCAAATCTGATCATTTATCCTATCATTGTGGAATGGTAGGTCATTGGAAGAGGAACTGCGAAGCTTACCTCGCGACTTGAAGGAAAGAAGTCTTACGAAGCTTCTACTTCAAGTGTCATTGTTATTGAGGTTAATGTCTACTTCATTAGTTTCTTAGATATTCGATATCGGATGTGGATCTCATATTTGTATAAATATGCAAGGACTAAACAAAAGTAGACTACTGTAGAAGGGAGAAATTGACATGCGCGTGTGAAATGGAGCAAGAGTTCTTGCATTAGCTGTAGGAACATACTTCTTTCCATGTCCTTCGAGTCTTAGCTGTAAGAACGTACTTATTTTGTTCCCACAATCACCGAAAGCATTATTTCAATTTCATGTTTGGACATGAAGGATTTTTCAATTAATATTAAGAACAATTATTGTTCTTTTATCTTGATAAGATATTTTATGGTTGTGGTAAATTACAAAAAATTTCATTTATGCTCTAGATATTGAATATTCTATTGAGTATATAAAATAAAAGGTATAAAAGTGGTAACCAAAACAATACCCATCTTTGACATTGCAGACTATATTACATAAGAAATTTCAAATTATATAGAAATAGATATTTTGGGTCAACTGATTTTAAATTATTTGACAAATGTGAATCATGCATGTTTGCATCCGAACTCCAATTTCGTCCCTAATAGTTATTTTCACCTCTTGTTCTACAAACATGAAGGTCGGATAATGGATAATTATTAGGTTAGCTTGGTTACAGAATACTTGTGTGATCAACTTAGGGCCACCTAATTAATGGAAACATAATGATGACTAAATCCCTGCTACACTGACAACCCCCCACACTAATCAAGCAATGACACCTAGCTACTCTAAATAGCACCTCTGATTTTACCCAATCCACAATGCGCAATGATTACATACGTCAGTTCATCGTTACTGTACAATTTCAACATAATGTTTCATCATGATACACTAGCATGCCAACCTTAACCACTAATCAATACTTCAAAAACCAGGATAAATGGCACACATCTCTAGGACAATATTGTAGTTGAGAAGATCGAAGTCAGCCACTGGTGGGCTCCCCATCTTATAACTGGGTATGATATGGTCCCTCACAAGACATAGTTCAGACTGGAGAAAAAAATCACAAGAGTATTGTTCTTGGAAAATTCACCCCAACCATGTATTATCCTTTTATATGTTCAACTATAAATCCCCTAATTTATTTTTAAGTAGGTCAAGAAACTGTATTACAATTACAAAAAGGAAAAATCCAGCCTATACTATTCCCATTCAATTACAAAAAGGAAAAATCCAGCCTGCACCCATCATAAAAAAATATATAATGGACCGCAGCTCAGCCTCTAGGAATCAGTCTCTTACCAATGTCAACGAGGCTAACGTTCTACATAACCTTCAAATGAGAAGCAAAACAATCGAGGGCGAATCATCAGCTCATTGCAATGAAGGAAGCCAGAAAATGTCTCACTAATGCTATTAATAAATTGGAACAGAACCGGCTACCATATCTTTCTTGGTAGACATAAAGGTGGAATCATCTATACGAGAAAGAACTGACCAACCTCCCACCAGAAGAAGTTTGCACTTCTCAGGAGCAGAGTCATCCAAAAGCAAGACTAACAAAGTGAGGAGTTATCTCCTAGCGGTAAAGTGAACTACTAGGAGATCTGGGAGTGCGTTTGATAGGTTAGGTATTCAACGTTCATTGACACCTAAGGGTGAACAGACTCAGCCTACTCAAAAGAATCCCACCAAAAAAGATGAATTGTATATCAGTGCCTTAAGAAGGCATATTACCGACCTAGAAGCAAAACACAAAAGCATCGTTGAAGAATACCTCACTTATCACCATTCCTCTTTCACAAGAGACATATTGGCTAAACCATTACCTGAGAAACTAAAAATGCTACAACTCACAGGGTATGATGGGAAAGGAGATCCCCTCAGCCATTTGGACAAATACATATCATGGATGGAGCTACAAAGAGCCAATGATGCCATCATATGCAGGGCATTCCCTTAACGTTAGGGGGCAAGGCCCAGAGATGGATCAAAAGACTACATCAAAGGTTTGTCGGCAACTAAACTGACCTGGCCACAAACTTTAATTCATGGCTTCTAAGGCTAGAACTATGCCAAATGAATGTCTAGTAAGCATTAAGTAGGGATGAAGTAAATCACTCAAGAGCTACTTTAGTAGGTTTAATAAACAATCTATCGAATTGGAAAAGATCTCCGATGAAGCAGCCCTCATAGCAGTCCTATTTGGACTAAGGCCCAGAACGAGATTCTGGTGGTCCGTACATGAAAACGGACCAAATACCTACCATGAATTCTTAAACCTAGTTGAGAAACATATTAGTACAGAGGAAGCAACCTCAGATCACGAAGATGGAAAGTTACACTCTCATCATCCGGCTCAAATAAAGGATAAAAAATGGACAAAGGCCCCGTCCCAAAAAAGAAGGAAAGATCGTAGAGAAAGAAAATGACCATGTCCATACCCGAAAAGGTTCAAGGAATATCATCCTTTGAACACCACATGGGAGCGGTGTTTACACAAGAAAAAGATGAAGAAGTCTTCCGCAAACCTCCTACTCAGAAGAAGTACTCGATGGAAACCAATTAGAGAAAATAATGCAGGCACCAAAGGTCGGCAAGACATAACACAGATGAATATAGGGATTTGAAGGAACGAGTAGAGCCCTTAATCCGATGAGGTCAGCTGCGAGAATTCGTGGCCAAACCAGGAAAGACCATACAAAATCCTCCTACCAACAGGGAACAACCCAGCCAGCTCTGCCCCATTCAACTAGCTATACACCCCCACTAAAAACAGAGATCCAAATGCTAATCGACAGGAACCAATGCATATAAGGGTCTAGAAGGGAGCACTGCAGACAAGCTAGGCATGCACGCGTTTGGCAAACCTACGAAGTAGGATGGCCTAATGTAAAACCCATCTTAGTACCAAATACTGAATGATTCGGATTTTCAAAAAAGAAAATTCCCAAAGAATATTGTAAAATCAAAGTGATGCTTTGGTAATCACTATGTCTATGGCTGGAGTCCGAATATGCCAAACTCTTGTAGACAACGAAAGCTCGATTAATGTTTTGTATTCCAAGACTCTTGAACAGATGGGAATTCCAGAAAGGTACCTCCAACCATACTCCAAAAAGTCTTCTCAAAAACATTTTCTAGTTTGATGCACTTTGAACCATATTTCTACTTAATTTTATTCTTATGTCATGACCTATGATTTATATCACTTGTTATGAATTGTTGATTACATTTCACTTATCTCTCCTAACTTGCACCTATGCCTTGATTGTGAGAGAAGTTTCTTTTCAAGTCCCCATTCTTTTTTTATGATGACAAAGGGGGAAAAGGAAATGTGATTGCTATTATGAATGTCATTGCTATTATGCATTGTTATGAATTGCTATTATGAATTGTCATTGCCATTATGAATTGTGACTTCAATTATTTCTATTAAGTATGATGACTTCTAGATGTGATTTACTATGTCAATGAATTGTGAAAATGCATGTCTTTAGAACATCATGCTATATATGATACAAACTTGGTTCGCATTGATGTGTAAAAAAAATAGGGGGAATACCTTATGCATCTCTACAAACAAATCACATATTGTTTGTCATAATCAAAAAGGGGGAAATTGTTGACCTATGATAATATAGCTCCACTTATTTTGATAATAACAAATAATACACTTATGTTTCTAACAAGTTTTTGTTTCTTTAGTTTTTCATGAATATATCTTCTTAAGCATTCAAAGGCTCAAATCGTCATCCATTGAAAAGCAAGCAATCAAAAGAGAACAAGAACAAGAATTTTGAATAGTACAGTTTATAAATCTATCGAAACTTCAATTTATATGTAAAATATATAACTCATCAATTTTAGCAAATGCATAAAAGCTCAAACTATTTCTCATAAATTCAT
>CAIGRM010071859.1:0-15516 GCA_903798335.1 Fraxinus albicans | reverse complement strand
TATAAACGTAATGAGTATATTTTGGAATTAATTAATCATACGAGTACATAAAATAAGGAGGGAAAATATACATTTTGCATTCCTATCACGCACCGAGATCGTCTTCTTTTCCAAATAAAGTTTCAAACCATTGTACTTCAATTTCTTGATCTTGACTTTCTTCAGTCTACTATTCTCTCTAATTCTCAAAAGTGTGAGGACTCATTTCTAACTTAGAATAGGTCCTTATATAGTATTACAGTTCAAATAGGAGCTACCATGAAAGAAACTAAAATAAACTTTAAGAAATAAAAACAAACAAATGAATGAACAATACAATTTTTTCGAACCTAAATGGAGCAGGCCACGGGTTGGCTATTGGTTTGCAAACTAGTAACCACTGCCACAATTTTCAAAATTGCAATTTCATCCTTCAATTTTCCAATTCTTCCATTTTGGTCCCCCCAATCTTTCCATTTCATTCCACTTTTGTCCTTCTTTAAATTTCAAGGTAGGTCCTTTACTTTGAATTCTATATAATTGGCCCTCATCTTTCCAAATTGATAATGTCTTGATTCGATGCAAATTTCCAAAATTTGTGATTTAGTTCCCAAACTTTCCAATTGTCAACTTTTCTTTTCAAAACTCATGAATCTAATCCAAATGCTCCAACACTTCTTCCAATTGATTGATTTCAATCGAGATGATCTTCAATAGTTCGAATCAATTCCAATTAAGCTCGACATCACCACTTTTATCTTCTGTTATACAGTTTCTGATGATTGTTGACCTATGGTTGATTATAATCTTAGAGTTTTGATTTTAACAAACAAGTTAATCTTGTTTACTAACAAATTGAATTTAAGTGAATATAGTTTTTCAAAGTATACGATGGAAAATTGATCGAATGGTCATCAAAAGATCAAAAGCTATCATCATAAATTGGACTCATAAAGGAGAGGTTAAGATCTAAGTCACACATTCAATAATTTAATTAAGAGCCAAATTTCGGAGCAAGATCAAAGATTTGATTTCTTAGATAAATTGTAAAGGTACTTGTTGACCTCAAAAAGTGACCCTGAAATGTGGCCAACAAGATATAACTCTACCTAAGCTTCTTCTTATATGTTGTAACACACCGTTAGTCACTCGTGACCTTTCTCGGTGAGGGTAGAAGTGATCACGAGCACTCCGACTGTCAAGTCAGTGAGATGGTAGACCGGAGTTGAGATGTTTGGGGGTGGTGATCAACAAAATGTGATTATCAATATAAATGTGTGAGGAAAATGATAATGTACGTCAGTTATCTTAGCTAAAGACTCTACTTTGACCCATTTTATGAAATAGTCGATTGTAACAATAGCGACGATGGCACTCTCTCTTCCTTTCGATAGTGGGCCTATGAAGTCAACTCCCCACTTGGAAAATGGCCATGGACTTGATAGTATTGTGAGTTCTTGTGATGAATTTCTTTGTAAATTGGAGAAGCGTTGACACTTGTCACATTTACGTACAAATTGTATCGAGTCCCTTTTTAAGGTGCTCCAGTAATATCCCTGCCTAAGCACTTTGTGTGCCAATGTGGTCCCCCAGAATGATTGCAACAGACCCTTTTATGAATTTTCCTTAGAATATAGTTCTCCTCTTCTCCTCCTGTGCGCCTAAGGAGAGGTGACGAGAAACTTCGTTTATATAGCACATCGTCTTGCATGACAAAATGAGCAGCCCTTCTCCAAATCCTGTGAGCTTCTACTTTATTGCTTGGTAGGGTCTTTTCTTTGAGAAAAAATGATAATAGGTTGCATCCATGCCGAGGTACCCTTGATCCACATCACTTCTTTTTTCCTTGTGATGAGGGTTCGGCAAGGTCGAAATCCTTTCTACTAGCTAACTTTGATAGAGCATCAGCGTAGGTGTTATTAAGATGAGGGATTTGTGTCCATTCGAATCTTTCAAAGTTAGGAATGAAGTTTATGACCAGTTTAAGGTATGCTGCCATGCCTTTGTCTATAGCCATAAAATTGTTATTGATTTAGCTTACCACCAACTATGAGTCACTGCTAATGAAAAACCTTTTTACTTGCATTTCCTTAGTCAAACAAAGGCCAGCTAGGAGTGCCTCATATTCAACTGCATTGTTTGATGAACTCAAACCTTATAATGTAATTAAGCCTATGACCTTCGAAGCTTTCCAAGACCACTCTTGTCCCTGAGCCAGTTTTTCCAGACGACCCGTCAATAAAAAGGTTCTAGGTAGGAGGTTTCGATGGTTCCATATTTACTTATATTTTAGGAGCCCTTGCAAATTAAGGCACAAAGTGTGCAAAGGCCTGTCCCTTGATCGAAGTCCTAGATTTTTACATTATATCGAACTTGTCGAGCTCGACTGCCTATTTTAACAACCCTCCTAAGGCATTTGGCTTCTGAATGACTTGCTTAACTGGGAAGTTTGTCAACACATGAACACTTTGGGCTTCGAAGTGTGGCCTTAAATTTTGGGATACAGTTATCAACGAAAAGAAGCTTCTCCATGTTTGGGTAGCTAGCCTCTGCCAGTAGCAAGGCCTTGCTTATATAGTAGACAAGCAGTTGGTGTCTATTTTCTTCCCTTATAAGAACCGAATTGATAGCCTCATCAGATACAGCCAAATAGAGCGGCAAAGGCTAGCCCGTCTTGGGTTTGGATAAGAGGGTGACCTATCCATGTTATTTTTTATTTCCTAGAATGCCTCCTCACACTCCAATATCCATTGAAACCTCTTCCCCTTTGAGAATCTTAATGAAGGGAAGGCACTTGTCTATGGGCTTGGAGATAAAACAATTGAGTGTTGCCACCCTGCCAGTAAGTCTTTGTACCTCCTTAGGCTTCTGTGGTGATCTTATTTTGATCAGAGCCTTGATTTTTTTTGGATTTGCCTTAATTCCTCTCCGATACACAATGTGCCCAAAGAATTTACCGAAAGCTATACCAAATGCACATTTGAGTGGATTTAGCCTCATCCTATATCTTCTCAGAATTTGGAATGTAGCATCCAAGTGCTTTACATGATCCTTCGTTTGGAGGCTTTTAATCAACATGTCATCTACGTAAACTTTCATCCAATATGGTCGACGAACATCTTGTTCACAAATCTTTGGTAGGTGGTTCCAACATCCTTCAGTCAGAAGGGCATCACCCTATAACAATACAACCCCTATTTGTGACAAAAAAAGTGTTGTCCTCATCCGTCAGGTACATGAGAATTTGATTATAACTTGAATAAGCATCCATGACACTAAGTAGTTCGTATCCTGTAGTCGAATCTACTAGCTGGTCTATCCGAGAAAGTGGAAACCTATCCTTTGCGTAGGCCTGATTGAGGTTGGAGAAGTTGATCCACATTCCATTTGTCATTGTGTTTCTTCACCAATACCAGATTGGATATCCACTTCGGATAGGTGGTCTCCCTAACAAAACCATTCTTGATTAATTTCTCAACTTCCTCTTTCAAAGCTTTATACCTCTCTGCATTGAACGCTTTGATCTTCTGTCGATACGAGGTATGCTTTGGATCAATTCTTAAGTGGTGGAAGCTGACCTTTTGGGTCTATTCCTATCACATCCTCATGTTTCCATGTAAAGATGTCCGAGTTCTTAAGCAAAAAGTTCTTCTACTTTTCCTTCGTTTCGTTTTGCAAATCCTTCCCCACTCGAAGAGTTTTATTGGAGTCTTAGGTTCATAGGAAAACTCTCCAGCTCCTCCATTCGGGTGGTTTGTAGCTCTAACTCAATGATTCGAGGGTCCAACTCATCCAAAGTTGTCCCTTCAAGAACACCCCCTTCCAAGAGCCTTCGTCATCTTGACATCTTTCCCTTATACAGGGGTTTACCTTTCTTTAAGGAAATCGATCATTTCAGTGTCAGAAAATACCACATTAGCTCCCCAGGGCTCATCCTTTCTCAGAGGGTTGAGGTAACATTCCTTTGACCACATCTAATTACCCCAAACAATAGTTATTCCCTGCTCGATAGAGAACTTTATGCACAAGTGATGGATGTATGTCACTGCCTATGACATCTTAAAGTCAGCCTTCCTAATACCCCTTGGTATACAAACTAGTGGTCGACCACCAAGAATTCCACGAAGTGGTGAGGTACTGGAGGTGGCGTCCCCATTTCGACAGCCAAGGTGATCTTTCTTTTTGGAACTACTCTATCTCTAGTAAACCACTATAAGGAAGTAGTCATAGGAGTGAGTTCATGATCCACCAGCATCTTATCGTAAGTAAAGCCAAACAAAATATTCGTCGAACTACCGTTGTCTACAAGCATGTTCTTTAGTCCATTCAGAGCCACCACCTTACCACCAACGCCTTACATTGAAGATAGTGTACGCCTATTGCATATTCCTAAGTGAATGTAATGGCCTCTCCAGGGCTCGTCCTTTAGGACTGGTTTACTATATAGCTAGCCATGGGTGGATCCTTAGCCTCCCTAGTATAATTCCTTTGTACATTTCTAGATTCGCCTCCTACTTTTAGTCATCCAATGATCGTGTCGATTTCTCGAACAAGTATGTTTTCGTTATTGTAGGAGGATCTCTCTTGGGTTGTTGTACATCCTTGGGTCTCTCTCTATCATCATTTCCATCATGTCGAGGTGAATGTTACCTCGTCTTATCTCTCTTAGTTGAACTTTACCTTGGAACACCATCTTGAAAACAACCCTCCCTCCTTGCGTTATGGGGGTTACTTCTTTCTGTGGATCAGAGAGCTTCTTGGCATTTACTCATGTCATGGCCATAGAAGCCGTGGAATGTATAATAGGGTCGCACTTGCTCAGGTGGCCTATTTCTAGGTCTTCCACCCCTTTTTCTATCCCTTAGGTTAGAGGGTCTCTTAGATGTTCCAACTCGAGCATTGCCACCAGGTCCAACATTTTCGTAAGCTAATGTAGTTCAACATTCAAAGTTTTCGTATCCAATGCCTGCCCTGAAGTGAGAGCTACGAGCCCGACTTGAGTCCATTGCTGGTTTACTAAATGTGATGTAGGTCCTTTCCCTATCTGCCTTTAGGCGGGGAGACCATGTACTGCCCTATTTTGATGATCAATTATCTCTTCGTTCACAATCTCAACCCTCATCATTTCTACTAGTTCATCATAAGTGGTAGGATTTTTGCTTCGGAAGTCTCTCCAAAATAGTGTGTTCATACTTAGGCCTCATTTCAGAGCTAAAAGGGCCTATTTTTCAGTGACTTGCTCATAATAAGTTATCTCATCAGTGAAATGAGCTAAGTCTTCAACATCTCCCATGTTTCTTACCTCATATCTTGGAGGCACTGGATCGGTGCTTCTCCATCTTTCTTAGATATATATTGGTTCAAAAATGCCTTCTTGAGGTCAAGCCAGTTCCCAATGCTAAGTGGTGTCAACCAGCCATACCATACCTTGGCTGTTCCACCTAGTGTTAAGTAAAAGGCCATGGACTTCAAAAATTAAGAGGCATGGGAAAACTACGAAAATCCTTGAAGAATGGGAATATTCATTTTCTATTTACTGAGGTGTTTCTCAAGGTCGTCTTTTCCTTTTTACTTCAGAATTTTGAGGGGTACATAATAGGAGGCATGGGAAAACTACGAAAATCCTTGAAGAATGGGAGATTGTCATCATCATCATCGAGCTCATACTACCTACAGGGTCCGTCGGAGTCATTGCTATCCGCCTGCTGCCGAGGTTAATGGGAGATTGTCATCATCATCATCGAGCTCCTTAGAGAATCATTCCCATTCGCAAAGTAATGAGGTAAGGGCTAAGAATGGGGATAATCTTCCCTCAAGTTCCCCAGTCCACCAGGCTTCGTCTCTCTTGCCTATTCCTACACGGAGAAGCCTGGACTCTTTAGCTTTGTACTTGCTCATGGGGCCAAGTTGTTTGATGGGTGGATTGGTTCCTATTTCTAGGCCTTTTCCAATTCAACTGAATACACTCACTGACCTTTGAGGTTTCTCTTCATAGTCTAGGAGAAAGTTGTCCCCTCCTATTTGAGCATCATTGGCAGGGTGGCTGGAAGTGAGAATAGTGGAAACATCAACCTCTACTTCCGTTTCAATCGGGGCCTCTCTTCTCTACCGACTTAAATGAGTCCTCTGGCTTTGCCATGCTTTTACCTACTGTTGGTCATAGGCTAATTGTGGTGTACTCTGAGGCACTTAAAAGCCTATTTGATTTTTGACTTGCATGATGAGTTCATGCATAGTCGTATTTTGGACTGCAATGCTTCTCATGTTGGTAGCCATCTTGGCCACCTCAACGGTTTGTCATGCAACAATTCTTCCGCCCCTGCAATGACGGTGGTGAGGCCTTTGGTGCATGACGTTGGTTTGGAGGATCTTTTCTTTAGAGACCTCTCTTACTCTCCTCAAATTTAAGTCTTCGTTGCTTGAACTTATTGTTTCGGGCTTGGAAACTTTTTTCATCCAAGAGGTAGGGGGTCTTACAAGCATATTTCAATTTCGATGTATTCTTTTTTAAGGGATATCAACAATCTAAATATCATTGAAACTCCAAATCTCTTCTTTAGGGCTTTCACTTGTTATTTCCTTAGGAATAAATCCTTTTGAAATGGGAGGGCAATTGAATATTTTGGTAGGCTTTTTCCATAGGGATATTCATGGTTACAGTAACGCTTCTCACAGATAGCGCCAATCTGTTGACCTCAAAAAGTGACCTGACACGTGGCCAACCGAATGTAACTCCACATAAGCTTCTTCATGTGTGTTGTAACACACTATTAGTCACTAGTGGCCTTTTCCAGTGAGGGTGGAAGCGGCCATAAGCACTCCAATGGTCAAGTCAATGAGATGGTAGACCGTAGTTGAGATGTCCGATGGTGGAGATCACCGAAATGTGATTATCAATATAAATGTGTGGGGATAAGGATAATATAAAATGTTATCTTTTCTAAAGAGGAAAAAAGGATCCCTTCCAATGGTGCAAATGAGGGTATTTATAATAAGAGGAGGTGAGAGGGAAACCATTGGATGTGAGGCACATGGCTTCAGATTCTGGATGGGTCGTTCTTTCATAAGCGTCAATCTGTCAATCAATAGGTGCGTAGATATTTAATGCTTCCTAACATAGTAATTCTTGACTTGACATTTTGGCATCTGCTATACAGGCATCCCATCAATCACTCTAAGGATTTGATTTTGATATCTTTACATAAAAGATCTCCTAATACATAAGGATGAAGTGGGGTGGTTCGTGGCAAGAATTGTAGTTGTGCTTTGGGCACCTTAGCACCTCATCACTTCGGATTTTTGTGATTAATTGTCGATTAGCTCTCTTGGTCAGTCTAATTAGGGTGTAATGAAGCGATGCGAAGTGCAGGCCTTAGCATCTGCAACGTGGCAAATGAATTTAGTTCGTCCACTGTACGGCAGATTAACTGAGGCTTCGGACCCAATCATCCAGCACATGGTGGATGATTTGTGGGCTTCTAATAGCATTAACACTTTGATATTTGGTAATGAATGCTTAAGCTCAAAATCTTTCTATGCATTAAAAACAATTTCGTGCATTAAAAGTCATTCTAGTGCAATGGTTTGATCAAATATAAAAATAACTTTTAAAATGATATTTGAACTTGAAAAATGGCTTTTATCTTGAAAAGTTATTTAAAAATACATTCCAAAAGTCCATGTCCTTCAAAATCTTTGAATCGGATCAAATGTGGCCAAAATGTAAAAAGATCGAAACTACTGGGTGGTTGACCGTCCAGAAGAGGCAGTTGATCGGAAGTTTCCAACGGTCCATAATTTGACCATTCTGACCTCTGAATTTTACTATATAAATGGCTATAATGGTCATCCGAACAGGTGGTCAACCAAACGAATCATCCGAACTCACATATTTTTTGACGTTTTGAGCTCTATAAATACCTCTACTTGCATTCATTATAACATTCTTTAAGAGCATCAAAATAACATATCTTTTGAGATATTTCTTTGAGCTTATATTTGCATACATTTCATTTATTTCTTCATATCAAAAACTTTGATTGATTAAAACTCTTTAATCATCATCTTCATTAAAGTTCTTCAACGCTTCTTTTTGTACTCAACTTATTTCTATTACTCATAAAAGAGACATATTTTGAAGAAGATCTTTGAACTTTAATTGCATATATTTCTTCTACTTCTTCATATTAAAACTTTGATTGATTGAATCAAACTTGTAAAATTATCATATTCATCAAAGTTTCTCATCTCTTTCTTGGTACTTAATTTATTAGAATCATTCATTAAAAGAGAAATATATTTTGAGAAGATTTTTGAACTTACATTACATTTATTTCTTCATATCTTCTCATTGAAAAACTTTGAATGATTGAATCAAATTTCTAATGATCATATTCATCAAAGTTTTTATCTAACACTTGAGCTATCATTTATTGATATTCATTGAAGTGTTATCCTCTTTTAGTACTTAATTCATTTGTGTCATTTATTATGAGAGAGTTTTCATTGTAAAATCACTTACTCTAAATTTGTAGGCTATATTGAGGTCTTGTAAAAGCTCAATAGTATAAGGATCGGTGCCTCTTGTTGCAAGTCACCGTGTGGGTCATATTGAAGTCCCGTAAAGCTCAATGGCATGGGTCATATTGAGGTCCCATAATACTCAATATTGTATAAGGATCGATGCTCCTTATTTGTAAGTTATCGAAAGAGTTGTAAAGGGTTAAATTGTACCATAAGTCAATCAATATAGTGAAAAGGCCTTGCTCATGTTGAAGATCGTGGTAACGGAGGATGTAGACCATTGCTTTGGATTGAACCTCCACAATTATATCATTTGCATCATTTCTTCCCTTTTACTTATCGTTTTCATATTTGTGCTTATTATTTGAATTAATCTATTTAGTCTTTACTTGCTTGAATTTAGATTAATTCTTGAAAAAAGATTTAAAAATCAATCCACCCCTTCTAGGTTAGTTATTCTTGGTCTATCAATTGCTATCAGAGCTACATACTCATTTTGAATTTGAAGATTTAACAATCTTAAGTAATGGCTAACCACAATCTTCAAAATCTTGAGGGGCATTCTACAAGTCATCATCCCCTCTTTGATGGCACACAATATGAGGGTGTTTGGTCGGGATTAAAATTAGATTTTTAGTAGATTATGATAGAAGTTTTTGAAATGTGTGGTTGAAAAACTGTGGGACCTATGAAAGATGTGGTTAATATTGAGTGTTTGACTTTGATTTAGATTAGAATCTAATTTTAATCCGAAAAAAACAGGGCCTATAATTATTGGAAAGCTAGGATGATGATTTACATTCAATCAATAGATTATAATATTTGGGAAGTTATTGAATATGGTCCTTGTGTGCCTGCAAAGATTATTAAAGTAGATGGCAAACCCAATCAAACCATTCTAAAGCCTAGAGAGAAGTATGACTAAGATGATAAAAGAAAATAATCTTTAAATGCGAGAGCCAAAAATCTACTTTATTGTGC
This sequence comes from Fraxinus albicans, assembly GCA_903798335.1. Taxonomy (NCBI): domain Eukaryota; kingdom Viridiplantae; phylum Streptophyta; class Magnoliopsida; order Lamiales; family Oleaceae; genus Fraxinus; species Fraxinus albicans. The sequence continues at coordinate 6,033 of CAIGRM010071859.1, read as the reverse complement.
TTTAGATAGAAATTAATTTAATCGTATTAATACATGCGATCCCGCATATGATATTTTGTTTCTTCATGAAGCAAAATGAACCGATTGTTGATATGATCACTCGTTTTACCGATATTGTTAATGGTTTTAAAGGATTTGATAGCAAATTTACTAACGGAGAACTTGTAAGCAAAATGATTAGGTCTCTCTCAGAGAATTGGAGCTCGTTGAGAATGTTGATAGAAAACACCAAAAATATCAACACTTATCCATTGAAAGAGCTCTACGGAATATTGATGACATATGAGCTAAATCACATCGAGACAAAGGAGAAGACAATGAAAAGCAAAGAAGATAAAAGGAGCCAAATTTCTTTAAAACCCGTAATTGATAAAGGCACTTCAAGCAAAAATTTGAATGATGAAGAACTTGATGATCTAGTTCTTCTTGTTAAGAAATGGAAAGGTTTTCGCAACAATTGTCAATTCCAAAAGGAAGAAGAAAAGAATAGATTCATCAAAAAGAAAGCATTCCAAACAACATTGGATGAAAGCGATGATGATGACCATGAAAAAGATAAAAGTCAAAAATAAATTGTCAAAATGTGCTTCATAGCTATTGAAAATGAGGTAAATTCAAATGAAAATTGTTCATATGATGAATTATCTACCTCTTATGATAAATTTTTGAAGAATTTAAAAAAAACTTGTCTTAAATAATTCGATCCTCAAAAAAAATTCGTTATTAGAAAATGAGGTATAGAAACATTTGGAAATTCAAAATGATTTTGAAAAAGGAAAAATCGATTATGATTCTCTAATTAAAAAGAATTCCTCTTTACAAGAAAATATTTTAGATTTAACTCAAATTGTTCACAAATTTACTCAAGACAAGAAAAAATTTGATTTAATGCTTGTTAAATAAAAATGTGTTCTTTATAAAGGAGGAATTGGATATAAACCATTTTTGAAACAAAGTCTCTTAAGAAATTTTTTTGTTAAAGCTTCTACTTCCCCTCTTTCAAATGTCACATGTGGCTTTTGTAATAAAAAAAGGACATGTAGTTTTTTATTGCTCTATCAAAAAGCGATTACATTTTGAAGACAATTACAAGTGGATTCAAAAGTCGAATAACACTAACTACCAAGGGCCCAAGGTTGTATGGGTACCAAGACCAAGAATTGAATTATTTTTGTAGGTACCAAAGAAAATAAAGAGCAAATGGACTTTGGACAATGGATGCTCAAATTATATGACCAGAGATCAAACTTTATTGTCAAGTTTCAAAATAAAGGATAGTGATCATGATACTTCGGAAGATATTGTCAAAGAAAAAATCATTGACATTAAAATTATTGTTAATCATTCATATCCATTTATTGAAAATGTTCTCTTAGTAGATAACCCTAAAGTAATCTACTTAGTTTTAGCCAGTTGTGTGATGAAAAAGGTTATCATATCAAATTTGATTCTTCTAAATGCTATATTGAGGATGCTACATCAAAAGAGGTAAGAGGATGCCGAAGTAATGATGTTTATGCCATAAACATTAAGTATGAATGTGGAGAAAAAGTTTATCAAGTTTAAAATATGATACTTAATTATAAAATAGAAGATTATGTTATGTTAACATGAACCTACTTTCAAATTTTTCGAAAATTGTGTTCTTGAAGGTTTGTCAAATTTGAAATTTGAAAAAAACAAAATTTGTGATGTATGGCAAACAAGTAAAGCGTTCTTTCAAAGTAAAGCAACATTCTTCAACTACAAGACCTTTACAATTTTTCCACATTGATCTTTTTGGACCATCTGAAACCATACATTATGCTTTCATCATTATTATGACTTTTCTAGACTTACTTGAATCCCATTTTTGAACCTAAAAGATGAAGTTTTGCATTTGAACATTTTTGTATACACTATTACTACCATTTGGAATGATCATGGTGGAGAATTTGACAATATTGCATTTGATGATTTTTGCAAAATTTATGGCTATGAACATAATTTCTCGGCTACTAAAACTTTTCAATAAAATGGTTTACCACAATATTTTTTAATCAGATCCATTAACATTGTTTGCTATATTGTAAATAGAATTTTTGGTGAGTTGAATGAAAATAAAAACTCCATATGAACTTTTGAAAAATAGAGTTCCCAATATTGATTACTTTAAATTGTTTGGTTGCAAATGTTTTATCTTAAACACTAAAGAAAATTTGGGAATAATTGATTCAAAGTCCGATATTGAAATTTTTCTTGGTTATTCATCTACGAACAAAGTTTATCGAGTCTTCAATAAAAGAATTTTGGTTGTTGAAGAATCCATGTATATAACATTTGATAAAACTAATCCTCATGATCAAGAGAAATGTATTGATAATGATATAGGTTTGGAGACTTATTTTGAGCAAATAAAATTCAAAATCAAAACAAGGAAGATCCTAAATATGTTGAAGATCAACATGAGGAAAAAGCAAATGTGCAATAAGATGAAGAAGATTCTTCTGAAGTATAAAGTGATCAATCTATACCTAAATAATGGAGACAAAAAAAAAAAAAATACATCATGGACATGCTCAATAAGTTCGAAATGGAAGAGTTGAAATCAATGAACACATAAATGAGCTCATCAATCAAATTGGACAAAGATGATCATGGTACTTCCATAAAAATAACAAAATATCGAGGTATGATCTGATCTCTCCTTTACTTAATCTCAAGTAGACTTGATATTATGTTTAGAGTGTGATTATTTGCTAGATTTCAACCCAATACTCAAGAATCACACCTTAGTGCCACAAAACGAATTTTAGATATCTTAGTGGCACTAAGACATTACGTCTATGGTATTATAAAGGCACCCAAAAAGGAGATATTATATTAGAATTTGTGAATATGGAAAATCAATTAGCCGACATTCTCACTAAACCTCTAATACTTGATAGATTTTCATATATTCAAAGATGTTTACGAATTATCGTTGAATTTAAAGTATGTGGCTAAATTGAATTCATACAAAATGTTCTCATAGATTGATTCTATATGCATAATTGGTTGAAATTAATTTAAATTTTATCCAAATGTTATTGCTTTTGTCATTTCATCACTCATGCTTTGATTAATATTTTACAATAAAGTGATGATTATCCTCTTTTTTAAACTTGTATATATTTGGCATCTTGTGCTTAATTGAGGGGAAATATTATTATTTCATATGGTTGATTTAAAGTTTCATACTCTTAGTCTCATGTGTGCTACACTTTTGCTCATGTCAAAAGGGGGAAATTGAGTAAGATAGATTTGAAAATTATTAAAAAGAGGGAAGATGACTGAGATGGTATGATTTGAAAATCATTAAAAAAAATGGATAAGATGAGTGAGGATAAGATGGTTGAGATGATATGCTTTGAATGATTAAATGATATACATGCATCATCTATTAATTGATACGTTTTAAATGGATGATGATTCATTTGTAAAAGATATGAGGAATATATGGATTATATGTAAAATTTAAGATTTATATTCCTAATCAATTGTTCAATATTACTTTACAAATCATCTTCTTTGTCATAATCAAAAAAGGGGAAATTGTCAACCATTCTATGCATTAAAAATAATTTTGTGTGTTAAAAGTCATTCTAATGCAATGTTTTGATCAAATAAAAAAATAACTTCTAAAATGATATTTGAACTTGAAAAATAGCTTTTGTCTTGAAAAATTAGTTAAAATTACTTTCCAAAAGTCTATGTCCTTCAAAACCTTCAAATCGGATCAAACATGGCAAAAACGTAAAAGGATCGAAACTGTTTGGTGATTGACCGTTCTGAAAGTTTCCAACGGTCCAAAGTTTGACAATTTTGACCTCTGATTTTTACTATGCAAACTCCTATAATGTCCTCCGAATAAAATTCGGTCAATCGAACGAGTCATCCAAACTCACAGATTTTTTGACGTTTTGTACTCTATAAATACATGTACTTCCTGCATTCATTATAACATTATTTAAGAGTATCAAAGTGAGATCTTTTGAGAGATTTCTTTAAGCTTACATTTGCATTCATTTCATTTATTTCTTTATATAAAAAACTTTGATTGATTCAAACTCTTTAATCATCATCTTCATCAAAGTTTCTCATCTATCTTTTTGTAACTTTTTTTTATTAATCATAAAAGAGAGACATATTTTGAAGAAGATCTTTGAAATTGCATTGCATATATTTCTTTTACTTCTTCATATTGAAAACTTTGATTGATTGAATCAAACTTGAAAAATCATCATATTCATTAAAGTTTTTAATCTATTTCTTGGTACTTAATTTATTACAATTATTTATTAAAAGAGATACATATTTTGAGAAGATTTTTGAACTTACATTATATTTATTTCTTCTTACCTTTTCATTGAAAAACTTTGATTGATTGAATCAAATTTCTAATTATCATATACATCAAAGTTTTTCATCTAACACTTGAGCTATCATTTCATTCAAGTGTTAGCATTTCTTAGTACTTAATTCATTTGTATCATTTATTAAGAAGGAGTTATCATTGTAAAATCACTTACTCTAAATTTGTGGATCGTATTGAGGTCATGTAAAAGCTCAATAGTATAAGGATTGGTGCTCCTTGTTGTAAATCACTGAGTGGGTTATATTGAAGTCCAGTAAAAATCAATAATGTGGATTATATTGAGGTACTGTAAAGCTCAATATTTCATATTGATTGATGCTCCTTGTTTGCTAGTCATCAAAAAGTATTGTAAAGGGTTGGATTGCTTTATAAGTCAATCAATATAGTGAAAATGTCTTGCTCATACTGGATAGCTCGGTAACGGACGTAGATCAATGCTTTAATCGAACCTCCACAATTATATTGTTTGCATCATTTCTTCTCTTTTACTTATCGTTTTCATATTTTCCTTATTATTTGAATTAATCTATTTAGTCTTTACTTACTTGAATTTAGATTAATTTTTCGAAAAAGTTTTAAAAATCTATTCACCCTCCTCTTGGTTTGTTATTTTTGGGCTATCAATGATCCTAGGCATACTTGGTTATTAATTTAATTTGTTCACGATCCATCCGAGGCAAAATGCTTTGTTTCTTATGTTGATTGGTTCATATTCATCTATACACAATATTTGATTATTTGTGATATTTTAAATAAAAGAGAATAGGCAAAATTCAGGAAGAAATATTTCATTAATAATTGGAAGTACAAAATTAGCCAAAGCACAAAATACTACAAAAAAATAAAGAAAAAAAAATCTACAAGACCCCTTTGACCGAAGCTAAAGATTGGCTAAAAACAATGGAGAGTGTTCAACTATAATCTTGTGTCAGAAGAGTAAAGAGTCAATTGTACATCATTCATGCACTATGGGAGTGCAGTACACTGGTGGGACACTGTTCAAATTCCCAAGATGACGTGGGAAAGATTTTGCGAGCTATTTCCAAACAAGCATATCTCTACCATTGCCAGAATTCAGAAAATTGGAGAATTCATTCTACGACCACTACAACAAATGTTACTTTTTACGGCGTGCATTGTATGCCGTAAATAACACTTTACGGTGTGCAGCCGCACGCCGTATAAAGCGATGCCGTAAAAGGTGGGTTACTTTTTACGGCGTGCAAAGTACGCCTATAGAACACCGTTATTACTTTTTATGGCGTGCATGCAAAGTACGCCTATAGAACGCCGTTATTACTTTTTACGGCGTGCAACTACGCACGCCGTAAAAAGTGATATACTTTTTACGGCATGCGTAGTTGCACGCCATAAAATGCGATTCAATTTTTTATGGCGTGCTTCGTATGCACGCCATAAAGATCAATTTAATTTTTTTTATTTTTTTTTATTTATTTGATTAGTAGCAAACCTATAATAATTGCAAAACAAAATGAATCCATAAATTTCTCCATTGTTTCGTTAAATAGAAATATTGAATGCTGTTCAACACAATATGTCAATGTAAAATTCATTTCAACATTTCTCAAAAAACTACTACTTCAAAAAAAAAAAAGATTAAAATATAAAAAAGTTAA
>CAIGRM010071846.1:0-17691 GCA_903798335.1 Fraxinus albicans | reverse complement strand
TCCGAGCTCATCATCATTCCTCGCGGCAAGTAGCACATGCCTTGGTATTTTTCCTTGTTATCTCTGGATGCGTTGCCAGCCAATTCCAAAACATGAATACAATTTAAATGAATTCACATTTTTTCTTAAAGATTATGAATTCATCTATATTTTGCGTGTTTACGATGATGTTTTGTTTAATATTACTCTTGTAATTGAGATTAGAGAGATTAGGGCCTATGTAATGAATCTAAAGTTGACCCTAAATCCAAGTACTTAATCTAATTTCTCCAAAAGTAATCATCCACACAACATAGAGATATTGACTCATGTAGAAAACCAACTCAAATCAAACACAAATTTTAATAGTACAGTTCAATTATCGTTCTTCTCTAATTAATTGGTACCGGTTAACTTACCAAAAAGCTAAAAATTTAACAAAACTCACAAAGTGCATAATTATTCAGCAAAAAAATCACATTTACAACAATAATACATATGGAATTTGAAATGAGTGCACATCCTGTGATGAAAATGGTTTTTATACCTCAGCAGCAAGGTAATCAAGGACAACAGACATATAAATCGGAGCTTTGGTACCGACACACTGCGAATAGCGACCTTTCTTCAAATACCGGCCTATCCTGCCGACCGAAAATTTTAGACCTAGTTAACATTTTCCCTTAATGCATCTAACATTTTTAAATGATTTTTGAGATAATAATAAATCTTGAAATGTCAAAGGAAATATTGAAAATGAGTTTTAAAAATTTAATTTCTCGATAGAATGCTATTAGTAACTAAAGGAATTACACAAAGAAAAATAAATAATTTTAATATCGAAGAAGTACGTCATTAATAATATAATAGTTACAAATATTAATGTATATTTTGATCGTGATCGAAATTAGGTCTTATTCCATAACACGAAGCGAGATTTTGGGCGTAAAATGAATGTTCTTTTAGCATTCATACGTTTGTTATCGATGCAAGAAATACCGAAGACGATGTTTCAATTTTTAAGCAATCATAATTTTTGTGAATGCAAAGAAGTGGTATCAAATTCTGCTACATGTGCAAAACTCGAAAGCAACGTTTAAGAAAGATACCCAACACAAAATCTGATATTTCTACTATTTTAAGAATATTTACATTTATCTGCAACTTCTGAAATAAAGATTGGATTTAAGAATACATTTAAATATTTCCTCCATTATCGTGCCTTGATACCCAAGTTTGAAAACCCTACAGTGAACATATAAAGAATTAATTAATTTTCTGTGTGATTCACAAAATAAAATGAGACCTCTATTTATATGAATGAGGTAATGTTTTATTTTGCATTTTCACCATTCCTAGGTTACAATTATTTACACCCTAAAGTTTACTGCCCAAATTGGCTACATATTTAATGTCTGTCCTATGACATTAAATTTGTGAATTAATATGATTTCTGTCATTCCAGAACTTGAATCGTGTTTGGTGTACTATCATGGATGACAACCTTATTTACGGAATGTCACGTGACATGTGATTGGACAGTTTTAACAAAAAGTTATTTTTCAGCTGACAGTTTTTTGTCAACACACCAATTGTCAACAAAGTTGTCATCCATAGTTGTACAAATAGCATTTTTATCATTTACAAACTTTTAATGCCTCCAAATATGCATTTTTGTTTAAAAAAAAAGTGGGGCAAATTCGAATTTCATGAACCAAGACATTGCCTATGAGTAGTTGGCTTGGGGGCATGGTTAGAGCGCTAACTCGTATCTTGGTCAAGCTGCTTACCGCGACCTTGATAAGGCTGGAACAGGAAGGACCGTTGGATAGCAAACGGTCCATAGAAGACTCGGTTCTGGCTAGGTATGTTATGCTTCGTAAGTGTACTGAAACTTGAAAACTTGCATACGATGGGCAAAACTACAAACTTGGCTTCAACATTACCGTTTGTCTCAAACAGACCAGTTTTGTCCATTCAAGAAAATTGTCCAGCCAAACTGTCGAAACTCAAAAGCAAGCCTTGCACGAGGATAACACTTAGTAGTATAGTATCTACATTGACTGAAAGGGATTATTCTCCACCTAGTATCACTCGAATGAACACAAACATGCTAACTTATTGTGTGATCGGTTCACAAAATCATGAGACAGTTCAATCCATATGCTATGGGTACCTTTGAGAGTATGGAGAGCACCTTTCCACATATTGATTGTTTGCATAATTTCTGATCTTAAATCTGGACTTAGAGGTGTGTAATTGTGTGTGTATTCTTATCCCAGTTCCAATGGGAAAGAGATGATGAAAACTTCTGCAACAAATTTGTTGGATTGTTCAATTAAGTTCTTTATTTTCAGCCTGTGGCATTAAAGATGGTTATGCTTAGCACTGTTTTTGTGACACTCGACCAGTATATATGTGTAGAGTTGTTGTCTACTATTGTATTTCAAACATGTCCGTAGAACATGTGGGATAAATATTTCTGGACGGGATTGGACAACTCTATAAACAAGATTTAGAATCTCTTATTTTATATGGTAGTTGTGTTTGTACCACATTCCATGTAATATTTTCTCCATGCCTCATTAAATAAGATTAAAATTGGAGTGGTCCAACTAATGAATCAATAACTAACCATCTTATAATATTGAAGGAGCCAAGTTCATCATAAGCCCACATACCCCTCCCCACCCCACCCCACCCCACCCCACCCCAAGAAAATATCAATTATTTTTGGAAATCTTCTCTAATATATCCCAACCCCACCCTAACTTCAACTATGTTGGATCTTTGATCGGACATAAGAGTGCAATCACAAAATTCTAAAATCCATTTAATTTTAATTTCTGAGAGGTATTCATCAGCCATAAAGAAGTACCAACAACCATGAAGCAGTTGTCACCATCTCAATAGAAGCCAAATGTTTTGCATTGGTTTTTTTTCAAGATGAAAAAGAGTTTCCAGCTAGACTTGAAGAGACACGTAAATTTTCAGGCTAGGGGACCATCAACTGATTGAAGGGTAGCGAAATCAAAAAGATAAAATGAAAGAAAGATCCACCTAAGTCGAATTCATCTTCTCAACATGTTTAGCACGTTCGACTAAACAAAACTATACAGGATAAAGAAAGATAGACATGTAATTAGTTTCTAGACTTTTTTTTATTGCATCAGAATTGAAATATATGTAAGGTTTCAAGATATCTGGTTAGGTTGCCTGTTAATTTCAAGGGCTCCTCAAAAGACAATCATTCGATGTTGTCAACCATTACCAGAAAGGCTAAGTAGCTAATAAATCGAAATAAATGACATGTTGGTATAATTAAAAGATAAATATTGTTATAAGCAAGAGTCAACGTTTTGAATATTGCTACATGGTAGGCTAGTAATGTTAAGTTGTAAAACATAATCACCTCTACCCACCCCACCCCACCCCACCCCAAGCTGCTATACTGTTTCTGATTTTACTTTTTATTTCTTTATATATTTTTTATTTTTTGCAAAATTGAGGAAGTTGATAGGGGCATGAACTGTTTCATTTTGAAGGCATGAATAATTGACTAATTCTATACATAGGATGCAGCCTAATTGTTTGTTCTCATTCACACTTTGAATTCAGGAAACCGGAAAAAGGCACTCATCCAGCCCAAAAACAGGAAACAAGGAGATAGGGTGATGTGTAGGGAAATGATTGGGCGTTATGTGTGTGTGTGTTTTTTTTTTTTAAACTGTCCAATCTAACGCCGACACATGCCCTCCCTGGATTTAAACCTGGATTCGAGCATGTTCCTGTAGCATTTCTCTTATATACTGGGATGTGCACAGTGCATACTTCAATTTCTTACGCCTAACTAGTTCCAGAAGGTCAAAAAAGTCAGTGACATAAGGGAGCCGGCGATCCGAGGAAAATATAAAAATGTATTTAGCCCTCAACCAGGTTGGAATACACTGTTCTCATAGTGGTACCAGATTTGACACCTCAGATGTGCTATAAGGAGAGCAACTATGAAAATCGGTTCATTAAATCATATCTTCCACCCAAAAAAAAAAACCAAATTCATGATAGAATCAATCAAAAAGCAGCAAAATAACATGAAAAACAGAAAGCAATTCAAATGGCTTGAAGCAAAGTTGAGCTCTACTCAGTCTCTCAGATAAAAAAAATATGAAAGTCATGCTGGAATGTTGGACTGCTGATACATATATAATAGCAAACTGGGATTGAAAAACCTGAAACTAGACTCAGTATTCTTCTTCCCCGCGGTAGGCGTCATTGAATTGAAATCACTGAAAACTCTCCTGAGAACCAAGATTCATCTACAACAGCAGTCAGCAAGTACTTGAATTTTTAAGGGTTCTCTTATTGGACAAACAGATAACATCCTGCAAATTGAGTCCAATGTAATAGAATGCTACCGTACTAAACGTATATAGAGAACATGTTACGAAGATTAAATAGAGTTAAAATAATTAAAAAATCGGAATTTAGAAGATTACCTGTTTATGAAGAGGAGAGCTATTTCATTATGTGATATAAATTCAATGGCGAGAATCAGAGGACGATGGCTCCTTGGTATATCCATCGTTCTCCTCTTTATCACCTTGAATTCGTGCAGGAATATGAAACTCGGAGAATCCACCTACTGTTGAAGTGAATTCAACACCAGATAATGATGATGAATAAATTGGCATGGCTGCTGGATTGTGATGATGATGATTCTGGCTATGGTCAGCCGTGGCAATACCTATGGTGGATGGGTCCATCCACGCACGAATTGAAGGTGTGTTACTGGACTGAAGGGGTCCCCTCTGAGAAAAAAGGCTTTGGCCTAATAGCTGCTGCAGCACTGGCTGCGAAGTGAACAGATATCCTGCTGCTCCACCACTCCCACCGGTGATATCTCCACCACTGTTCCAAGGAGCCAGCCCCTGGGACCGGCTTATTTCTGTGGGCTGGTACTGATAGTGTTGAGACCACCCTGCATAAGAGCCATCAAACCCCAGTAAGCTGGTTCCATTGAATGAGGTTTGAGGCTGAGAATATGCTTCTTCAGTGTGGTGGGTGGGGTTCTTGTGGTGCGGCGGCTGAGGCTGTTGGGGGTGGGGGTGGGGGAGCATAAGTGGATCTTGAAATGACTGCAAAGAGAGCCTCAGATCCTGACTCTGGCAACTAGTTCTTGAAGTACCTATTGGGAAAAATGACTTTATAGTATCTGCAATGGAATCCGAATCCAAGGACGGAGGAAGAAAACTTGCGTTGGGATCCGCATTACTGCTCTGGTGCAACACTTGCAGACCATTTTCGTTTCCCAACATTGACATTGCCCTTTTACTCGAAGAACCTGCAATATTAGGGTCCACCACACGAGCCTGTTCTTGTTCTTGCTCAAAAATAGCATCTTCTGCCAAAAAATTTGTGGGATTCCATGCAGGCAATTGCTCGAGCTCATCAATGGCGGGCTTAGCCTTTTTCATGAGCCAATCCACTGCTTTGCTCGGGCGGTCATAGCCAAGCCGATCCTGGACATCGTAAAACTGAATAGCAGTGTGAGCAGCAAGGCGTACACGGCGGTCCCTGGGTCCTTTTGAGGTGCATACTTTACTGTGCCGGTCTTTTCGCCCGGTGGACCGTACAATGTGGCCGCCTTGGACTTCCACTATATCGCCGCCAGTACGGTTCCTCGGCCCTAATCTTGACGGTATTCGTTGGCTACGAGTATTCTCTTCCATTTTTCCCCGCAATCTTGCATGTTCAGCACTTGCCTCAAATGAAGCAGATGAATTCAAGAACAACCGTTTCTTGGGCGGCGGCGGTGGTGGTGATGGTTCTTCTTCTCCTCCTCCTCCTCCTTCTTCCCCTTCTTCTACATATCTAGAGGTCGTTCCAACCTGATTTTGGTTCCTATACGGATGAAGATTACGCCGAGGAATCCTAACAGAATCCAGACTCAAACCCTTGTTATGAATTTCTTTTTCCAGTCGTTGATTCAGAAGAAAACAACTTTATAATTCTTGTTTACAAATTACAGTGGTGTTTCTACAAAATCTAAAACTGCAACCTTCCGAATCCCCTCAGAGAACAGAAGGCTAAACCATAACTAACTAACTTTAGCCTAACCCATCTTTTTGCTTCTTACTTTTCACAGCTTTTGATGATAGGGATTAGGGCTACTATCTATACACTAGTCTGGTATCTGTTTTCAACAAACTTACTACAGGAATACAAAGAGAAGAGATCTCTAGTCTAGGGTACTATACCAGAAGAAATATCAAAGCTATTCAGGACGAGAGCCTATCAGCAATTTTTTCATTTTCCTTATCTTAAACACGGTAACTTAAAAATGGAAGTTGTCTTACCGCAAACCCATGTGTCAGAAGCATCTGATGTTTTTGTACACCCAGCAAACATAAATACCAGCCCAGGAAAACTCTCTTTGGTTTATTTGCAACTAAGGCCTTGTTTGGCTGAGGTTAAAATATTTACTCAAGGGAATATGTAAATTATACAATATTTCTATTGTTTTAAGTACCTGTTCCTTCAGAAAACTTTTAGTTATGATTTAAGCATAGCCAAACATGTTGGCAACTTGTAACGGGTAATTAGCAAAAAAACATTCCTATTATTTGCAAAAATAGCCCTTATCATTCAAACTTGACATTTACACCCTCATTTCAAACATATCTTGCGTAGTTAGTTCTTTCCGTCATGTTGCTTTAAATCATTCCGTGAAATATAGGTAATTGGTACAAAAAAAATCCCTATCATTTGCCTTCATTGTTCAAATCGTTCCTATCATTTCAATTTTGACATTTTGACACTCAAATTGACATTTCTTTAAACAAAAAGTTTTTATCCTCCACGTTTCTATTAAAGTATTGTAAAGTGACTAATTTATCCCCTCTTTAATAATCAAATAGAAGAGAAAGAAATAATATAAAAAATTTGCATATGGAGTTTCAATTTTTTTAAAAAGTAAAAAATAGTCTCACGTAGAATAAATCAAAATACTCTTAACAACATAAAAATATTTTATCATCCCAATAAATCCACCACCCCTACGCCCATCCCCTACCCTCCACCACAACCACCAAAATCATTTTTAAAAAAAAAGAATTAAAAGTATAAAAAAATAAGAAGATAATTAAAAAAAAAAATTGCTTCTTCCCCATACAATCCCGCACCCTGCCATCAGTCGCTGCCCATTCTCCTCATTCCACCGTAGCACCATCCTAGAATTTAGTTATTTCGTGTAATCAAGTTTCGTAATCTAATCTCTCTTTGTTTTCAACAAAATTATACAGGTTTTTCAGGCGATTTAACAATTTTCAACAAATTTTCATTTCTATCTTCTTTTTGCTGATTACACACGTGCACATATACACTCATTGCGTCAACTTTTGAATTTTGTTCTGATTTTGTCAAAGAATGGATAAATTTCTATATTTGAGGTAAAATAAACTTGGGTGAAAAGGAAGCATCATTTTTTTTTTTTTACTTTTTATTATACTTCGAATTCTCTTTTTAATTATTTTGATGATGGTGAAGGATAAGGGATGGCGTAGGGTATGTTGATTAATTGGAAAGATAAAATATTTTTCTTTTTTTAGACAGAGAAGGGCCAGTTTGAGTGTCAAAATGTCAAAATTAAAATGATATGAACTTTTTGCACTAATTACCTATATTTCAAGGAAGGATTTAAGTGAACATGATGAAAATGATCAACTCCGCAAGAAAGATTTAAAATGAGGATATAAATGTCAAATTTGAAACGATAAAGACTATTTTCTCAATAAATACAAACGATATGAATATTTCTTCTTCTTTTTTTTTTTTTTTATGTTAATTACCCGTTACAATTTTCACCATAGGGCTGCCTCAATTTTTTTTTAAGGAATGTGCTACTTGTACATAATATCGTGTCCATAACGGTGTCCATCCCCTCACATGAAGGGGAACCCACTTTGGATCTATTATATTTTATTCGAAGTGGGTCCCCCTCCATGTGAGGGGGTGGACACCGTTATGAACACCCCATTATGCACGTGTAGCATCACTCCTTTTTTTATTATTTAGTCAATGGTTAGAACAATTGATTATAGAGTTAAGGAGATGTGTGTACACAGGGACAGATCCCCTCCCCTTTCGCTTTCTTGAAAATGACCTCTTACTGCCTTTTTCCACCTCCGTTTCATTATTTCTCTCTCTTTATTATTGCTTCATTTCAAAGGATCCAACGACGCCGTTCTTGTCTTTTTGGTTACCTCCATTGACTTGAAAATGATAAAAGAATGAACTCAAATAAAAATCAAGTAGGTAATTCTTAAATGGTTTACCATTTTTACAAGTAACTTGACCAATTTGTAATTTGGTTCTCCATTTTATTGGTCGAGGTTTGTACAATCTTACTTGAGTAATGTTATTTAGCACTATTAGGGTCCGTTTGATAGGCAAATGTGGAATGAATTTCAATTTCATGCTAGTTGAAAAATAAAAACTCATCAAACATATGAGAATTCGTTTTCCATAAAAATAAAGAAAATGCAGTTTCAAGTGGTTGTACATTGAAATTCGATTTCCATTTTCACGTTGCAATCAAACGGCCAACCTGAAAATCATTTTTCTCGGATATAACATTTTTCATGGAATTCGTTGCAATCAAACAGGACATTAGTGTTTAACACGTATCTGAATGACAATTAGAAGTCATTAAATAATATATTCTCATTTAATAAATGTGTGGGTGACAATACTCTCAACTTTAATTATTGATGAAAATAAATTTAAATTAAATGACAATAACGTTCCCTTTATTAACCGATTAAAACTATAGAAACTTGACAATTATTTTGCATTACAATTTTTTTAAAAAAATTATATTCACACCATAATTTATATTTCTTTCATCACTTTTAATTGCACCCAAGGTTCTTAATCTTTGCTCATTACCCTAACAATTTTCTATGCAATTCTTAAACTTTTCATTAATTAGCACATTTTGTATTTGATAATAATTTTATGTTCAAAAGGTAAAAGTCCGTTGAAATAACGTAAAATAAATTATTTTTTCATTATATTTTTAAAAAATAAATAAATAAAAAGTGCGAAAAAATACTTTTCCCTCATTTGAAAGCATGAAAAAAATATTTTGAGATAAATAATCATTAAGAACGTGACGTACTAATTAATAGAATGTTGAAGATAATAATTCGACAAAAAAACAAATTAACCAAATAATTGGTACAATAAGTAAAAATTGAGGATTTTAATTTTAATTAAAATATGGCCCATGTTTGTTTGGCATTTTAAGTAAAAAATGTGACCGTTGAAATAGGGGATTTAGCCACCATTTTTGCCTATAACCAAACTCTTTTTATGGTGGGACCCACAAATCAGGCTGTCAAAAAACTCAATTTAAGGTAAAAATAACGTAGGACAAACAGGGGCAATGGTGTATCAAATCAAAATTGCGCTAACATTATAATCAACTCTTTTTTGTTCTTGTTTTTTTATTTGCTAGTACGGACAAATTGGCCTTTGACAACATTATTTTTCCCAGTGCTTTGCACGTAGAGTACAAACCTCACCGTACTTACATCCTCGACATGATTATTAAACTATGATCTAGCTTTTCAACAAAATAATTGTGAATAGAAATTTTGTTGTTATTATAATTTTTTAATAATTATTATTATTAAGAAGTTTTGACTATTTAGAGGTTACTCCAAAATGTATTATCACCTTTGAAGTGATTTTATATTATGACTGGTTAATATGCTACATAAAAACTTCAATTATTTATTTCATCTCATGTTTTTCATAAATAATATTTATTTCATATCATATAAAATCTATTAGAATTAATATTTTAATTAAATTAGCATGATATAATTATATAGTACATATCCAATTGTTTAAATTTTATTTATTCAAATTATACACATTATAGGCCTCACAAAAATTATATATACAGAAATGATCTAATGAGCACCGGTGCTCATCTTATCCTAAACACCGATAAGTTGGCACATTAATTCATTGGTGGATAAAGATTTTGTGAGTTTCAATCCACCAATGAATTAATGTGCCAACTCATTGGTGCTTAGGATAAGATGAGCACCGATGCTCATTAGATCATTTCTGTATATATATATATATTACATGTAATTTCTATAATATTATATCAACATACTCAAATTTGTCACTGTAGAACCTGTTTGCTTCCCATTTTTATAGTAAGAAGACATTTTGAGATAGAATATTGACGGAGAATATATGATTGAAAAATAAGAAAATTTTTTAGATTTATGTGTAATATTATTTTATTAAAAAATATGTGATTAAGAAAGAAAGATAAAAACTTATTTTAAAAAAATGGGTATTAAACAAGGGACAATTAAATTATAGATAAAAATATGTTATAAATTATTAAAAAAGAATCTTTAAATTGTATGTTTAATCTATATATGATATGGAGGATAATTCAAATATATTACATTTTACTAAATCAATAATGACATATGATATTATTAATAAAATATTAGAAAGAATGTTTCAACGTGTTCTAATATATTGGCTGGTGTAAATTAAAATAAATTTTTTAACAAATTTTGATAAAAGTTAATGAAAACTGTGTAATTAAAATTAATTGTTAACTTTTCCTCAAAATTAAAATCAGATCTTGATTTATACCAAACAGGGCATTGTAAATTAGATCCTATTAATTTTGGACTTTGCATGCAGTTTGAAGAGAGTACAAAAGGGATGACAGCTTTCGAACTTTTATTAAGCCGTGTTTGCAAATTGATATGGAAAGCAACTAGATTATTTTCCAACATTTAAGTGTCCATAACACACAACCACCCACAATGGAAATTTTCTCTATCAATTAAGAGTGAATAACATACACACTAAGCAACTAGATATAACCAAGCAAATGTAGTTCATAGGTGAACAACTTGGTTATATAGCCGGTATTATTTGAAGTAATGTGCTCTAAAGCCAATTTCGCAAGGACTTGATGGTTTGTCTCTCCAACAGCATGAGAAACTTCAAAAATCTAACTTTGGCAATAAAAAATGGAAAATTGTGTTGAGTTCTTAAATGATGAAATGGAGTACCATAGAAGCCATTTCAACTCTGATGGACAAACTTGATTCCCTTTTCAATGGAGGATTTCAGCTCAGGCTTGAGAGCTTCCAGGCCTTGCTGCTCGAAGTCAGAAAGCGAACCCAAACCTAGGACTTCCTCTACACCATTCTTCCCAAGTCTCACCTAGTATTTTGCACACAACACTGATATTAGAGGCCTATCAGAAAAAGAAAAAAATTGGAAATGCAGAATGCAACCTGAAAAGCCAATAACAAAACTTTCAGATTCTGTTACGTAAGCAGCCCTTCAGAGGGGAAGGGAGCAGCAAAAGAATACAAAGGTACGGGAGGGTAATGAGATGTCATTCTCTCTACCCACATTTCACTAAATTTTATCATTCTCGACCTGCTTTTTGTGGAAATTTTCAATCATCATCATAAGATGTGGTTCCTTGTAAAGGATAAGAAATGGTCATACTTTTATGGATGCCTCTCAGTATGCATGAAACAGCTTCTCATAACATGAAACCTAATGCCCTTTTTTTGGAAATAAATTCAACCAAGGGCTTATATATAATAACCATTCAACAAGGTGAGATTCAAATCATTGGTCGTTTACCAAGTCATACCGATTGAAAGCTATCAATATAAATAACGAAGTGTTTGGGTATCATCATTGCATAAATTTTTTGAACTCACTTTGGATGCAAAGAAGGGTAACTCAGTGACTGTTGACTGCACGAATGAACATTCCACTACATCTGGGACTCCATTAAGTCCTTTCAAGCAAGCATCAGCAAATATAGCCCCTGCATAGCTACAGAGAGCATATTGCTGTTAGTACAAATTAGTTAAATCAACCAGTTACTAGAAGAAATACATGAATAGCACATTGTTGCCATATATATAGATTGCTATGGTTTAGGAACACATTTGCTACCTTGTGAAAGATGTGGCAGGCTAGGCTATGATTCTTTAAATTAAAATGTGATAAATTTCAAAAAGCTCCAAATGATGCAAGGGAAATTTTTATACCATAAAAAAAAATTCTATACTTTCAATTCTGGAAGTAAAGGAGCAGTTGTTATATAGAAGTTTCTTCTTCAAAATTCACCTTTTCATTACAATACTTTTTCCTAAAAAGATAATTAGGAATGGTTGTACCAATTTGGGATTCGCCAGGGATCCCAGCAATAAATAGGATGACTCTTCCTTTATTGTCATGTTCTAAAGAACAAGTTATAAGAAAGCTATCTGACAAAAAGGAGCTCTGAGCTCCTTTTTATATATAATAAGACTTTTTTTTTTCAATTCAGAACTTAAAAGGCTTTCTAAGTGATCATTTGGAAATTGAATACAGTAACCATTGATAATATGTGAATATGAAGCCAGAGTCATCTAAATAGAACAGACCGCGTTTCAGAAAAGTCAGATGTTCAAACTCAAGATTCTACTCCAAAAAATAGAGTACCAAAAATATCTAGAAACGAGTGAAAGCACAGCTCTTACGCCATTGAGAGTGTTGCTGATCCCTTTCCGGCCTTAGCTTCGACGACTTCTGTTCCACCATCTTGTGTTCTTTTTGTGAGAGCTTTAATGTCTTCATCAGACAAATTGGCTCTTGGTGAGGCCTAATACCAAACATCAAAACATAAGTGTCAGCCTATATAGGACACACATGCACTCGTAATTTCCTACATTTTCCCTAGTATGATAAGCAAAAATTGTAAAATCGATGTGAAGGCAGTACCTGTGAAAACAATGGAAGAATTGTTATGCCTGCATGACCACCAACAACGGGTACATTGACCTCTGCAAAAAAGAGAGGAGATTTAGGCAATGAACTATATTTTAACAATGCAAAATCAAAATATGAAGCTAGCAATCACTACTCTGTAAGTCAATAAATATATGCATCAGCATACCCGCCACATTGACTTTGGCCTTGCCAGCGTAGAATGTCTTGGCCCTAACCACATCAAGTGTGGTCACGCCCAACAGCTTTTTCTCATCATATACTCCTAATCCCTTGAGGACCTCGGCAGCAATTGGGACAGTGGAGTTCACAGGGTTGCTAATCATAGTGACAAGTGCCTGATTGAAATACAGTGTCATTAAGTCGTGGGTAAAATTCAATGATGAAAAAATATAGATGGAAAGGACGACAGGGCTCACATTTGGGCAATACTTGCCTATGGCAGCGCAAAGAGATTTGACAATGCCAGCATTAATGTTGAATAGATCATCACGGGTCATACCAGGCTTTCTGGGAACACCAGCTGGAATGACGACGACATCTGATCCCTCCAGAGCCTGTTTTAGCTGGTCATCTCCCATGTACCCAGTCACCTATCCATACAAGCAAATACATGGATAAATTATGTGAGCAACAGCACAAAATAATTAGTGAGAAACAAACAAGTAAAAATTTGAAAGTAAACATGTTACAATTTTACAAATTGATATGAAGAAAAGGAATTAGTGATAGCAGATCAAGCATACTCGTAGCATACAGAACTAGAAAGAAAAGACTCAAACGTGCAGAATTGATTAACCAAAATCACAATAATTCTGAATTGTAAACAACCAACCAGAGTTCAAAAAAAATGTGAGAGAAAATGAGGAACTGATTTACATTTTCAATCGTCTCTCTTTATATGTTTCATGACTCTGATTTGCAACACACGATCATGAATTCAATTTCCCCAGCGAGTCTATAAATATAGTATAATTGGCAATACAGAAGAAAACGAAATAAAATAAATTGAAGTATACAAACATGGAGAAATTAGGTACACAAAAACCAACAAGCAAAAAAATAAAAAAGCTCTAAAACCCTGAATGAATACCGAATTTTAAAAAAAAATTAAATTAAATAAAAACCACCAAAAAAGAGCAACAAGTTAAAATAAAGATTACTAGTTACAGAGGGAAGCGTAAGGGACCTCAGATCTGGTGTTAATGTGGCTGACGTCAGCGGCGACACCGGGGGTGCCGGCAATGTCGTAAAGGGCTAACTTAGAGACGAGCGGGTTCAGCTTCATGAGCAAAGACAGCGGCTGGCCGATCCCACCAGCGGCTCCAAGAATGGCGACTTTCCGCTCCGGCGCCGACTCTGACGAAAAGCCACGGCGCAATACATACGATGATGATGGAGCTACTGTAGAGCTCCTCCTGAGAAGGGATCTCAATATAGCTGCCTTCATTTTGTGCTTCGTTATATTACAGTGAGAGTGTAGACAGAAGTAAAATTCAAAGAAACGGGAACCAAAATGAATTGACAGTGTCGAGAGAAGTGTAGGGGGAGGGTATATATTTATGGTGGGTGGGTGCGTATATCGAGAAGTCCGCTGCTTTTAGCTCTGTACTTCGTAATAGTCATCCATCTTGCACTATGGGATCCATTTTTTTCATCTTAATTACGCCAAGGGTCCATAAAATCTTGAATAATTACGTTGATGATCTTTAAAATTGTTTCATTGAGATAATGATCACTCGATTAAACGTATTAATGTTAAATAAAATGCGACCGAACAATTGATAACTTTTTAAATTTTTGAGTGGACAAACAGTAATCAAAGGTAAAGATTATCTAATTTTGAGTGAGCAAGCAGTAATCAAAGATAAATATTACTCATTTAATTAACTTTCGAATTTTAACACTGTCAATTGTTACTTAGAACTTTCATCTGTCACGTATGATTTTTTGGCACCTGGATTAACGGAATTTAGATAGATATCGATGGATAACATTATGTAAAAGTGAGTGAACAATCAATATGTTTTTTTTTTTTTAACGAGCAAGTGGTAATCAAAAGTAAATTTTGGTGATTAATCACTTAATTAACTCGAGGGGAAAATGTAATACGAATTTAATTCTTGATGAATTTTTATACTTTCCTATGTTGAAACCATTCTTTTTTATATTAGATAGATTAGAATAAAAAGTTTTGTTGACTTTACATGATTGACAATGCCAAGTGGTTGATAAGAGTTTGTGTGGGTAAAGTATTTGTATTTGCCCCTTTTCATGCTTGTTTTTGTGGTGGATAAGAGTTTGATGGAAGACTTTTTAAAAGGAAACCGCAAAAAGGAAAAATAAAGTAAAAGAGAATATGCAAGAACATATTCTCATAAAAATCACTCATCTCCTTTAACTTTTCGAAACTTCTCTCCGTTGCAAAATAATCAAATTTATTCAAAATTGTTTGGAGAGATTCCCGTAAAGATTATACTATAAACTGTATAATCCACATTTTTCACAGAAAGATTTAGTTAAGACTTTTAAAACTATCTAATTCACCGTATCAATGAACTTTCAAAACTCTCATACGTTATACTAGAGTCGGTCATTCTCAGTTGATGAAACCATCACATGACTATTAAAATCACAAAAAATTGTTCAAATGGACCATTCTATCATCGTAATAAGAAAAAATTCAAAATAAACATCAACCATCAAAAACCTCCTCCAATCTAGGGGTGTTAAATTGATGGAGTCGAGTCGTTTGGCTCGCTTACCATGAGGCTCAGCTCGTTTCAAGGAAATTGGGTTCGACTAGCCGCACGGCGAAGTGTGCTCAATAATTTATTACTTGAAATTGCACTTTTACAGTCTCACAAGAGTTTTTTGTTGTTCAACTCTCGCCCATAGTTTGCCTCGAGCACGAGACAAGTCAGCTCGGCTCGCGAGACATGCATGGAGCTAAAAGGAATTTTTACCTTGGTCCATGAATGTGGATTTAGGAGAATAGATGGTAAGCTTCCATCAAAGTTTGCAACATCAAAAGATAATGGACCTGCACACAAGCACAAATAATAAAAGTTGTATTATAAATTATTAAAAAAGAATATTATTCTTTCCACATCCATAAATCTTGCTTGTTGTATATACCAATTTCCAGCATATTTCGAGAATAATGTGTAAACTGTTGGTCAAATTGTTTAATTTAAAGAGTAATTCAATCTTTAATGCTAGACCATCAACAATGCACTACACATCCACCGCACTACCACCACCGGCACCACCGCACCCCCACCAACATCGTAGTTCACACCACCACAAAAAATGAGGGTCAATTTGGTCTATAACAAGCACGGGGGGCATGGTGTAGTGGCGGCATTTTCTAATAAAACGACAGTGGAAATTGGTTTTAAGCTGTCACAGGATCAGTGAAGATGGGGTAGGGTGGGTAGTTTACAAGTAGGTGGAGGGGTAAGAATGTTGCTATTATTTTTTATTTTTTATTTTTGAATAATGCTATTTGTAAATAAACGAGTTACATAATGGTGGCATACAAATAACATGCCAAAAAGAGCGTGAGAATGTTTTTTTTTTTATTCGATTGAAAAAATTCTGACACAATTATATATCACAATATCATTTGTATGTAAATCATTATATACATGTATCGCAACCTTTTTTTTTTTTTTTTTCTATTTCTCTTAAAATTCTTTACTTATAGCATTTCCAAATGACTTTTTATTCATAAAGAACATCTTATTCATAATAGAGAACATCTAAAATTTGGAGAGTAAAATTTTTTATGCATTTCGACAAGATCTCTATTTTGACTCTTTATTTTGTTTTTCCAATGAACATTTAATGATTTATCTTCATATCTTATTTAACTTTATTTTTTTTATATGTTAATGACCAATCAATTCAATTGTGATTTGGATTATTTAAATTGTACACTATTGAAATTTGAAACTTATTAAATAGAATAGAGAATGAGTTTTAACTCTCTGAATTTGGAGCTTATTTTTAAGCATCGATTTTTTAAAATATATAGTATCTTGTGTTTAGAGAATTTTTTGGAGATACCCTTATATGCTTTATTTAAAAGAAAAAAAACAAGGGTGGAATGATCATTTAAATAAAAACTCGGTCGTCAAAGGTTCATCCATTAAGGATTTACTCAAGCCCCATTTTTTGGGAATATAAATTTTATAATAGCGATTTTTTTAAAACATGTAGTTAGGATTTCAAAAATGCTACTTGTACATCAAGAATTGTACATCAAGGTGTGCATCGCACTCACATGGGGATGAGACCCACTTGTATAAAATATTTTTTTATTCAAACGGGGCCCACCCCCCATGTGAGTGTGATGTACACGCCGATGTACACCTTGATGNTAGGATTTCAAAAATGCTACTTGTACATCAAGAATTGTACATCAAGGTGTGCATCGCACTCACATGGGGATGAGACCCACTTGTATAAAATATTTTTTTATTCAAACGGGTCCCACCCCATGTGAGTGTAATGTACACGCTGATATACACCTTGATGTACCAGTAGCAAAACCGTTAAGATTTAGAGAAAAAAAAAATTTGAGTTAATAAAATTATTTTATTTGAAGAATTTGTTATTGAAAATAAATTTTCAAAAAAAATAAAATTTTATAGGATGGAGCTCATACAAAAATAAAAAATTATGGAATGTACACATTTTTTAGACCTTGGGTGTCACAATTAGAAGAGTCGGTACCATTGTCACGGCACTCACTTAGAAGTGGGGAACCCAACTGTAATATTCCCAAAGGCAAAGTATTATAAACAAGTGGTATGTTTGAGCCACATTTTTCGAATAGAATGTGATGCTACCAAAAATCGCACC
>CAIGRM010071837.1:0-13689 GCA_903798335.1 Fraxinus albicans | reverse complement strand
TTAAGATCATGCAACCTAATGATGGGTAGCCAGATTCTTGACTTCAGCAGGCTTTCCAGGTATCTCAAATTCAGCGGTCTCCTGATAGGAAAAACATGACAAAATATATGAGCATGTAACTCAATGAGTGGATAGTTTGCAAATACATATACTTTTCCATTGATACATATTTACTGAAAAATCTGAATTATTTTTCTAACAACTTTAAGAAATTCTGATAATTTCTTTTATAACCGAAACATGTTAAAATTATAAAATTCTTACTCTTTATTCTGAATAATCAACTGTAAAATATGTCAAGTATAGACAATTTGGTATCAACAAAAATCTGTGTAAAACTGTCATTTCTGTAAGTTAAAATCGTATTTCTGTAACTGAATAAGCTGAACTTTATATTCTGAAATGAACTATTTTCTGATATTTGAAAATCTCTGAATCTATAACTGAATAAACATAATATGATATACGTACGTAGAGCTACCCCACCACAGGCTAATCACCCTAGTACACGGTCCACCGCCCTAATACAAGGCCAAAGCCTATGTGTGCACGAGAGTGAGTCCCAAAGACCTCTGATTATCTGATCACACACTGTGGAAATACATTCACATCAGTGCAGAGCGGGTAAAATCACTTGGGTACTTTCTAGTGGTTTTAAAATGACTTTAAATATGCTGATGTAATATGAATATAACATGCTAGAGAAATGATTTTAATAAATTGAATTTAACTTTAAAAGAACTAACAATAAAATTCGTTTGATTCTGGAAATCATGTTGTCAAATCAAATATATGTAATAATTACATTTTTAATATAATATAAATTTAATAAATATTTATTTATGAAAAATAAGTTTTTCCACTCACAAAATACGAGCTACAAGATAGAATGGCTGATAAACGTTTCCAATCTCATCGTCACTACCTGAAATACGATATGAATAATCAATTTAATAACTACCATATTAAGCAATCTTAATATTAAAATACAAGCTCCTAAAACTTAATTCCCCCATACTTAAATAAATTCCCCAAATTTTCTTTAATCAATTGGAGATAATATCACTTTCTAATCCCTTTACTAATGACTAATTCATCAACATAACCTTCATTCCGAGCATAAATGTAACTACCCAATTCAATCTAGTGACCACTAGTAACTATAATTCAACCAATTAAATTTTCCTCTAGTTCCATAAATTCATACTTCCATGTAAGTATTTCATCATCACAATCATTTTCACCAAATATCCTTACTTAAGAATCCAATTAAAAATTCTTGGGTTTGCTCAAAAATAAAACTTATTACCTTGAGTCAAATGGAAGCTAACCAATCAATAAGCTTGAACTAGAAATCATAATCCTTTTCCTACATTTGAAATTTCGAACCAAGTTAAAACTCTAGAAATTTAACATCATTTATATCCACCTCTTGAAGAAAATAAAGAGGATGAAAAATAAAATTCAAACATAAAGTACCCCTTTACTCTTCTTCTTCTTCTTCTTTTTCTTCTTCTTCTTCTATTTTTTGGGCTTCAGCCTCTGTTTCTCCCCTCCAACTCTATATGTGTGTGTGTGTGTGTGTGTGTATGTGTGAAAATGAAAAGAAATGGGTTTCAATTGCTAAATTTGTGGGCTTTTGCAAAGGAAGTCCCTTCACTTCCAATGATATATAAGTAAATCCTCGACCCCAAATCTAATCCATCTTAAACCCTCATATATTATCAATTATGAAATAAGTCCCAATCAAATGATTTGCTTCATTTAAATCCTATTTGACTATGACTAAATAAAATTGGTTGTAACAGTAACACTCCCAAGCCAATTAAAACATCATATTAAACAACAATGGAGTGTAGAATAACAATAATTTCACATGAAAATGTGTAGAATATATTATAAGAAAAAACGAACTTCAAACCCGATGAATAAAAATTGAAAGAATTGAAAACCCAACACATTCTATGCAAGCTTTTCACATCCCCGTTTCTCCCAAATTGGAGAAACCCTACAGCCGTGACTGAATTCATTTTTGCCAACTCATGCGCCACCCTCCAATCCATCTTTTCCATCTCCGGTTAACCCACTGGAACAACAACTACAAACACAATTGAAAGCCCAAAGACCACACTTCCACCGAAACCACACTAAAATTGACGCCAGACTTGTGACCCATCTTTCAAACCACCTGCGCTACTTTATTACTTTCATTGATGATTGTACAAAATATTGTTATGTCTATTTGCTAAATAAGGATGAAACCTTAGATGTTTTCAACCATTATAAGACGGAAAACTGAGAATCAACTTAGTAAACGAATAAAGAATATTCGAGGTGATAGTGGAGGAGAATATGCGGCACCATTTGAAGATTTTTGTTTCGAACGTGAAATTATTCATCAAACTATGGTACTTTACCGACCTTTAATTTGAACAAATTTCAAGTTACAAATTTCATATTTATAATTAGAATCGAATTTTAGTATTGGTATCAAACTTAAATTCATAAGTTTACACGCGGATTTAAAATTTGCATATCGTAATCGATTGTGACATAAACAAGACAACTCAGGCATATAAGTATAATTTAAACTTTTATTAATAATGCTTTACTTCGGTACAATAGTAAGAACGTTCACTTCGAACATTCCATCTCATATTTATCATTTACAAACATACAACTTATTCTTAGTGAATACAAATTTATCGGATACAACACTAATTCAAAACCATTTTTTTGCTTAGAGACCTGAATAAAAGGTTCTTGTGAATGTCCAGTACATGTAGGAAATTATTGAGGATGAGTTCTTTGCTGGAAGTCATCTTCAGTGTAACAGTCCCTTGTCCTTCAACTTTTGAAATTGCAGAATTTCTCATGAATAGTTGTTCTTCAATCAATTTTTTGTGGCTTGAGAACGTAGTCTTGTTTGCACAATGTGATGAGTAGCACTAATATCAACCATCATTCTCTTAGATTTCCAACATTATTACATTCAAAAACAATCATAGACAGATTCATCTCTTATATCTCTTCAGATAGAATGTCTCATTCAATCACATTTGCATGTGCATTCTTCTTAGACTTATGACATTCACTTGATCAATGTCATGCTTTACCACAATTCTAGCAATTTCCTTTGAATTTTTTAGTATTCTTGGTGTTGTCTCTCTTTGGGACATCGCTCGAGACTTTGCGCTTTTTGTTGATCATTGAAAAATATTCCACGAAGTTGACTTTGGCTTACCTAAATTGAACGACAAACTTCCTTTCGATCTTTCTATTGCCTTTTTTATCCTCAGTCAAACAACAAATTCTTTCAATTTCATCTCTTTGCTCTTATAATTGAGATAGTTTTTGAAATCTCTCCACAAACGAGGGAGTTTCTCGATAATTGCAGAAGCTTGGAATGACTCGCTCAACATCATCTTCTCCGTACGAATGTCATGGAGAAGAACTTGTAATTCTTGCACTTGGTTGATAACGGTATTGGAATATTTAATCTTATTGAGACATCATTCCCTTAATTCTATCCTTTTCATTTTCATTTATTATTTTTTTATATCATACTAAGATTTAATAATTTGTATTTAACTCAAGTAGGCATTTCAAGTAAAATAAAAACATATCAAGAGAATCAATAATAATTTAAAAAGTTAAAAGAACCACCAAATTTTATATCATTCAAAAGAGAACTTGTTTTACAAAATATATCTGATTACGGGTTAGCTATATTAAATTTTGAGTCAAAAGTAATGCTTGTTAATTTTCAAAAAGTTTTCATATGATCTAACCTATAGCAGGTTGATGTGGCACTATACCAATGTTAGATAAGTCATTCCATTCTAACTACATTCTTTCACTATGCACCATTACCCTATTTTACATGTTAACATATTAATATCTAATCCACGCATATCATTGTATTAACATAAAGACTTGTAATTAAATCATAATCATTACAAAGTCTTTGTATTCTTTGAAAGTTTCAGTTCCTTCATCCTCATCAACAACTGTGTAAAACGAGTATATTGCATACGAGTGTAAGTAACATGTATAGCTGTCAGGTCCTCAATAATCTTGGCATGTCTAGTTGTTCGGATAATTTCAGTTTCTCGTGATCCCATCTACAGTACAAATAATAAAATGTGAACAATAAAGTTCAGTAAATATGATGATGCAATGATGTGTATCAAGAATACTTGGGCTCGAATCCTTATTATAGCGTACCTTATGAGCTCAAAATAAAATGGTAATTAATTGTGCACAAACTAATATCAATGCCTCCGTCGTTACCCACCGAGACTCAAGATGCCACATGAGTATGTAACATTTATAAATAAAAGGCCTTGCCTAAATATACAATGCTTCACATGCATATACACAGTCTCAAGGCCACCGATGGACCTCTTGATACTGCCTGTACATAGGTACTGAATGTCAAATACCATATCATTGGCTACCTTTAATGACCATCGGGAGTCTCAAGTGGTGTATTTATCCGAACATAATAATACAACACATCTATATGAGCTTCACATTCACAACTTTCAACCACAAACTCAATAAAAATAACAATCAAATTATGCATGGCCTTCAAAACATAATTATCCATATGTTTTTCAAATAAACTTAATGCACACATATGCCATTTTACCATGCCACATAATAAAAAAAACACATATAAACACACACACACACACACACACACACACACACATATATATATATATACTATTGTTAAAAATATCAATATTTATTTTTTATTTTTTTTGCAACTTTCTTGATCAAGATCTACATTAATAAAACAATCTCTACATTAATCATAACTTATAATCTTTTCCCCCAATTAACAAACCTAAGCTAATCCTTTAACATAATATAATTTACTTAATAAAATACCCCTAGAAATAATACTAATAATGATACTACTTCACTACCAATAGATAGAAATAAGAGCAGCAACAACAACAACAACAATAATAAATAGAATTCTCGTTATTGTTATAAAAGAAATTCTATAATTTCTAAAACATAATTAGTACACCTAAAAATTAAGCTAGCCAATGCACTACCATCCAATATCAATATTTTCCATTCCATTTTTGATCCATTGTTCATTGTACAATACACAAGTATATATCCATATCTATTAATCAATTTCTAGTTCAATCCTTTTTTTTTTTTTACTAAATTTTTCACTACACCCCACCATTGGCAATATGCATTATAATTTTTTTTTCTCATCTTATGATATAACTAAATCAAAATAATTTAAGCCTCAAGTGTTAATGTTTTCTTTCAAATTGAGTTTACCATGCCCACATACACACACACATATATATTAGAAGCCCCAATTTCCATAATCAACATCATGATAACATTCAAAACTATCATACCAAACAATTTTCTATCCCTACTCCCTTTCTTCTTTAATTACTTTAAACCATTATTCTTCATTTCATATTTGTACCATCTTTATGCCCAAACCTATTTTACATAGTCTTTCATAATGCAAAGTAAACTAAAACTCATTATTTCTTAAAATAACTTATAGATTTAAATCTTTTAGTATTAAGATTTAGAAATAAAGAAATTACAATTCACTATCCTTGACATAATTAATTAAATTAATCTCTAATTTTATTTTCCTTCAAATTATTAAGGAATCCCTAAAATAAGAATTGTAATTCCTATTAATAAATCAATTAAGTGCTCAATATAAATAATTGATTAAATAATTAATTATATAAGTAATTAATTAACTAAAGAAATAAATAAAGTAAAGTAAAGTAAAGAAACTTACCTTAAGAGGAAAGAAGTGGGGAGTCGTGTCCCCATTCCTCCAATTCATCCCCTATTTATAGGTAAGGGATGACAAGGGTTAAATATGAAATTATCTCATATTTTTATAAAATTACACTTTTAATCCCATAGTAAATTTTAATTATGTTTTCTATATAATTTGTAGTATTAGTTCAATTAAGTCCCTGAAATATTTATGAAATTTCTAAAATATTAGAATATTTGTTAAAAAATTTTGGAATGTTACATTATCCCCCACTTAAAGAAATTTCGTCCTCAAAATTTAAAATCTACCGAATAATTCTGGATATTTGGTCTTCATATCTCCTTCTCGTTTCTATGTTGCTTCTTTTGAGGTTTGATTTCTCCACAAGACCTTGACAAGTAAAATATGTTTGTTTCACAATTGTTTAACATCTCGAACTAAAAATTTCCACTGGTTTTTCTTCAAATGTTAGGTTAGTTTCTAGATCCGTTGGATTATCCGGTAATACATGAGAAGCATTTGGAATGTACTTTTGAAAAGCAGAGACATAGAATACATAGTTGATTTTATCCATTGAAGCCGATAAGTTTTACTTATAAGCTACTTTGTCAATCTGTTACAAGATTTCAAAATGACCAATATTCCTGGGACTAAGTTTTCCCTATTTCTCAAATCTAAATACCCTTTTCATGGGTGAAAATTTTAGGAATACATTAACTTCGACTGTGAATTCTAATGGTCTCCTTTGCCTATCTGTATACTTGACAATCTTAAGCGATAGCAAGGCTTTAACGAACATTTTTTACTACATCAACTATATTTCGTACTAGTTCTAGCCCTAAAACCCATTTATCTCCAATTTCATTCCAAGAATATACGATCTACACTGTGACCATATAAAGCCTAAAAAAGAGCCATTCCAATTGAAGACTGGTAACTATTGTTGTGTGAAAATTCTAGCAAGGGTAGATACTTGTTCCATTTTCGCTGAAAATATAAAATACAAGCACGTAACGTATGTTGATGGATGGCTCGTTCCGATGGACCGTCCATTTAAGGATGAAATGTTGTACTAAAGGAGAGTCGAGTACCTAAAGTTTGGTGTAACCTTTTCAAAAATATGATAAGAATCGAGGATCCCGATCAGACATTATTGTTGTCGGTATGCTAGTAAACATGCAATTTCTTGTACATATAATTGAGCATATTTTTCTGAGATAAAAGTGGTTCGAATAGGCAAAAAGTGAGCCGACTTAGTTAATCGATCCACTATGACCCAAATGACAACATAGTTTTTTTCTGTTCGCGTTAATTCCATCACAAAGTCCATCGTAATCATTTTCCATTTCCATTCGGGTAATTTCAAAAGTGGGAGGGCTCCTGCTGGACGTTGATGTTTAGCCTTAGCTTGTTGACATGTCATACACCTACTCACATATTATAAGATGTGATGTTTTATTCGCGGCCACTAAAAATGGAGTTTAATATCGTGATACATTTTTGTAGGTCTGAGGATGAACGGAATATGCAATGTTACGTTCTTTCCCGCAGATCTCACCTCAAAGAGTTGACTCATTAAGTAAATAAATTTGATTACGAAATAAAATTACTGTCTTTTGCTATCTGGTACATTGAGTTATTGCCATATAAAATCTGATGGCGAATTCGTTTTAAAGTTTGATTAAACAATTGTTGTTCCTTGATACGTTCTCATAATGTAGGTTGAACAGTGAGATTCCTATTTCTACAAATCCACAAGTTCAATAGTTGAACCCCTCGTTGTAATTATACTGGTAATTTAATTCCATGTAGGGTCTTTTGACTAAGAGCATCATCTACAACATTAGCTTTTTCGAGATGATAATTTGATACTATAATCATAATCCTTAACTAACTCGAGCCATCACCTTTGTCACATGTTCAACTCATTTTGGGTGAAAAAGTACTTAAAACTCTTGTGATCTGTATAAATCTCACAACGTTCTCCATAAAGGTAATGCCTCCAAATTTTTATTGCCAACACTATAGCTGCTAATTCTAAATCATGGGTAGTTTCTTTTTATATTTCTTCAATTGGCGTGAACCCCTATGGGGATGTCAAGCTCATTGTCTATCAAAGTGGACATCCTTGGAAGAGTTGACGTCGTGAGAGGTGTTACGTACCTCGTCAAGGGCTTTCTCAATGGTGGATGGTTTATCTATGGAAGAGGGGGGTAATAAAGTGGCGATGTTCTGCAATAATTCATTTCATTAGCACAAAAATATTTACATAAGACGAAAATGCAATCTACCCTGAATAATAGACTGCCTATTGCTAGTATTTCCTCAGTCATTTGATTTTCCAATGATGAGTTAACAGTTTCCTCGCCAAGCTTTCAATTTTGTAAGTGATCGAGCGTGGCTCTTCCTCGATACAGTACGAGCCTTCCCAATTAGGTCCCAACGTGCCTACACCCGTCTCTTTCGAAGACTATAAAATCTTCCAGAGTACAAATTACCTATGTGAAATGCACTTTTCTTCAGTTTATTATTACAATAACGGGTCATTTTGCCTTGGTCTTTGGCAAGCTTCGTCTGAGAGTCATCCCTCATTTCCTCAACGAATTGAAGCTCACATTTCCTCGGCTCATCATTAGTTATCTCATTGAAATGAATGCGACAAGGTGAGGGTACTCCAACCTCCACTGGACTCATGGCTTCATCCCCATAAGTGATTGAAAAAGGGGTTTCTCCGATTGTGATTCGGCTTATAGTTCGTATAGCCCAGTGAACTTGAGGAAAATCGTCAAACCACGCTTTTTCGAAGCATCAAGTTTCCTTTTGAAGGTATATTTGATGGTTTTATTAATAGCTTCAACTCGGACATTGCCTTAGAGATGATGAGGCGTTGAGAAATGTTTTTAAATCCCCAGCTTGTCACATATATCCCTGACTTTTTGTTGTCGGGCTGTTTACCATTGTCAGATACAATGGAATGGAAAATAACGAACCATCATATTATATTCTTCGAAAGAAACTTATAAGTGTTCGCCTATATAATCTTAGCCAAATGTTCTGCTTCAACCCATTTTGTGAAGTAATCAATTGCAATGCAAAGCTGGCATTTTCTCTTCCATTTGGCAAGTGGGCAATGAAATCAATTCTCCATTTGGCAAATGGCTAAAGACTAGATACTACTATGAGCTCTTGGTATGGTTGTCTCTACACAATGGAGAAGCGTTGACACTTGCCACATCTTTGCAAGAACTGTAGCATATCCTTTTTAGAGAGAGGGCAGTAATATCCCTGCCTAAACACTTTGTGTGCTAATGCCGATCTTCCAGAATGATTGCTACATACTCTCTCATAAATCTCCCTTAAGATGTAATTCGCTTCTACTCCCCCAGTGCATCGAAGGAGAGTAGATGAAAAGCCTCTTTTATATATGACATTGTCTTGCAAAACAAAATGAAAAGCTTTTCTCCTAAGTTCGCGGACTTCGGTTTTATTGTCAAGTAAGACCTGATCTTTGAGAAAGCCAATAATAGATTGCATCCAAGCTAAGGTAAATTCTATCCACATTACTTATTCTCCCTTAGTGATTAAGGGCTGAGTAAGGTGTTCAATTGGGACTACATGGAGAAGTTCGAAATCTTTATTGCAAACCAATGTTGACTAAACATAGACGTAGGTGTCGAAGTAAGGAGGAAGATCCATAACCAATTTAAGGTATACAGTGATACCTTTGTCTCTAATGGTAAAATTTCCATTGATTTAACTTACTACCAACTAAGAGTCGTTGCTAATAAGCAACATCTTTACTTGCATCTCTTTAGCCAACCTGAGGCCAACTAAGAGCGCTTCATATTCAGCAGCGTTATTAAAAGATTTAAATCTAACCCTTACAGCGAAATTGAGCATGTGTCCTTCCGAACTTTCCAAGAGCACTCCTACCCAAAGCCAGTTTCTCCAGATGAACCATCGACAAAAAGGTTCTAGGTGAGAGGTTCCATAGCCACCTCTACTTCAGGGACTTTGGCGAACTCAGCAATGATATCTGCAAAGGTTTGACCATTAACGGAAGTCAAGGCGAAGACGATTAACCGTCGGGGCTCCAAAGCAACTCAAGTCTACACAAATGATGATGAGGTGACACGGCTGGGAGAAATGCATGCTGATAGGAGTCACAGTGCCTCGACACAATAACTAGGAGATCTTTTGTACATAGATTTTTCCACAATAAAATCTCTTGACTAATTGATGGGACGTTTATGCATCGACACTAAAGTTTCAAGTCGAATTTACTTTGTCAGGAAACATTAAATATCCACTCACTTATGGAGTGACTGATTGACATCTAAGAATAGACACTTTAACCGGTAGATAAGGCAATGTGCTTCACATCTAATGGTTCTTTCTTCACCTATTCCTCTATAAATACCCATGTTTTGTGCCTATATGAAAGTAATGCAAATAAAATCATATATCTTACATTACTTCCTCCCCAGATTATGGTGATATTCATATTCCGACGGTTCCTACTCCAAAATTCCCTATCTTCTTTATCGTTTCACTAACTTGATTGTTGAAGTGCTCGTGACCACTTCCACCACTACTGAAAAAGGCCACAAATGACTAGTAGTGTGTTACAAGTGCACAAGGAAGAACCTACGTGGAGTTGTTTTTTGTTGGCGTGTGGGTCTATTTTTCGGGGACATCAATATCTTCCACCTGTCTCTAGTGATGCGTGGTAGATTTTTTATTTTCTATAGCTTCATATAATAAATCTAAGGCAAAAATTGATAATTCATATGCTGATGATGTGATCACTATTAGACACTCATGGAAGTAAGAGTTACAATTCTTGAACCACCTATAGAACCATAAAAACCAAATTGAAAGTGAGTAGTTACAAGTATGAAAATAGCATGTATTACATGCTCATAAAACAGATATAAATAAATGACATATAAAATGAAGATAGAAATGAAGTATTTATTCCAAGTGCCACTTAAATCTCCAAGAAGATTCTCTATTCCTTAGCACTACAAAATGCAGCATTTAATATCCTTTCACATAACACATATTGATTGCAAAAGATATTAGTATTGAACTTTTATTTTTTAACAAAAGCTTGATATTTCATGGACTTTCTATTGGAAAATTTTCGTTTTTATTAGTTGGTTTGACTAACGTTTGACCAATTATTTTAGTAGGTCCCGTTAGTTGGACAAGAAATTTCTTTGGTCGAGTGTGTTCTACTCCATGAGTCGATTAATGTAATGTATTTTCTCAAAACCAATTTAGGGTGAATAAGAAATTAAGGTCAAAAGATGACCACTTGAAGTTGAAATAAATTGGGAATAAAATTGGTAGAAAATTGGAAAATGTCAATCCCACATAGGAACACTGGAAGAATATGAACCACTTTATATTGCTCAAGTTTGAGACTTGAGTTTGGGCCCCAAGGGGTACCACCAATAGTCTTTGAAGGGGAAGGAACATACATACTAGTAGGTTGAACCAAAGCCCATACGTGGTGCCACCACCTCCGTCCGTCCGACTGGCCAGCTCGGCACGACATGGCACGAGTCGTGGGTCGTGGTCTTGGGCTTGGGTTTGGGCTTGGGCCACGTTGATATATTTTGGTAAAATAATATTTGAATTATATTATTTTACTATTATTTAAAATAATAATATATTTATTTATATTATTTTTTTCCCGATTTTTCTGTATGCAACACGTTGTTTATTCTAGAAAATGGTGGTTGATAATTAAACTGCATGTCTAAACGGGTTGTGTCTGTTGAAGACACAACTTTTTGGCTGTTTTGTCTTATGGACACAACTTTTCAACTTCTATATAAAGGTCTCCATACCCCGATTTTTATTCACTCCAAAATCAATTCAGATTTTATTCTTCTTCAAAATTATATTCCTTCATCCCTACATTATTCCATATTTTACAATTCGATCTCGAAAATTATTTTCATACTTTTTAGTCCTCCAATTTTAGAGAGATCACAAACGTGAGTAGATTCATCGAGTCTTGTAATTTGGAGTGCTACTATTACAAGTCGAGGTCGTTGTATCTAGGGAGATGAGTGTCAAAATACTGTCAGCACTAGTGCGGGGTATTATCGTCTTATGAAAAAAAGAGTCGAACTCTTGCCTCGACCATTAACATTTTATATCGTTCATTTTTGCAAGTCGTAATTCTACCCAAATTATTGTACATTAATATAATTATTGGCCAACAATCTTAAGACGATAATGGCAAGTAATACTAAATCTGTCGTACCCCCTAACAATGCTTATAGGGAAAAATCGAAAAAATTCACTGGAGTGAATTCTAAGAGATGGCAACAGAAAATGTTGTTTTATCTTACGACTCTGAATTTGACAAAATTCTTGAGTGAAGATCTCCAACTGTTGAGTAGGAGGAAATAGATTATAAAAAACGAGCAACATTCGATGCATGGAGTCATAGTGACTTTTTGTGCAGAAACTACATCCTCAATTGCCTTGTCAACACACTATATAGCTTATACAATTCGATTAAGACAAAACGGAAGATATCAGATTGAAGATCTGATTGTAAGATTAAGAATTGAGAAAGATAATTGAAATTCTGAAAAGAAATCTGGAAAGTTACAAATTGAGGCTAAAGTCAATTTGGTGGAGCCAAATACTAACAAGAAAAGGAAGCACTCGAGTAAGGCATGCAAAAGAGCAATGCCAAGAAATTCAAAAGAGATTGCTATAACTGCGGTAAGCCTGGTCACATTGGAAATGATTGCCGACATAAAAAGGACCAAGTACACTTGACCGAGGAAGACAATTTTTCTAACAGTGTGTCTGGACTAATTCTCTCAACTGTTGTATTTGAAGCAATAGCAAACATGGTGGACAATCCGAGAAAATGGTTCATAGATACTGGCGTTACTCGTTCGTTTATGCTGATAAGGAGATGTTTTCATCTTATCCTCCTATCAATGGACGACATATATTCATGGACAACTCGATAATATCAAAATTTGTTGGTCCAGGTAAAGTAGTGTTGAAGATTGTCATCATGGAAAGAAAAAACACTCATCGATGTGCTGCATGTTCTCGATATTTGCAAAAACTTGGTATCTGGAGCTTTGTTAACCAAAAATGGGTTTAGCGTATTTGAGTCTAACAAGTTTGTACTCACCAAAAAGGTATGTTTGTAGACAAAGGGTACTTAAGTCAATGGGCTATTCAAAATGAATGTAATGCTTGTACTTCGTAATTTTGATATTAATAAAAATAAATATTCTACTTACTTGATTGAATCTTCTAACTTATGGCATGATAGGTTATGGCATTTTAATGTTTATACTTTACGCAAATTAGTAAATTTAGATTTATTTCCTTCTATTTCATTGATCAAAATATCAGTGCGAAACATGTGTAGAGGCTAAATTAGCCAAAACCTCATTTCATTCTATTGAAAGAAACTCGAATCCTCTAGAACTAATTCACAGTGATATTTTTGATTTAAAGTTTGTGCAAACTAGAGAAGGTAACAAGTATTTTATTACTTTTATAGATGATTGCACAAAGTACTGTTATGTCAATTTGCTAAGGAGCAAAGATGAGGCCATGAAGCATTTAAACAGTACAAGAATAAGGTTGAGAATCAACTATGCAAACAAATAAAAGTTGTTCGTAGTGACAGAGGTGCGAAATATGGAGCATCGTTTGAAGAATTTTGTTCAAATTCTAGGATTATTCATCAAACTACAGCTCCTTATTCACTTCAGTCGAACGATGTTGCGGAACGCAAAAATCGTACTCTAAAAGAAATGATGAACACTATGTTGATTAGTTCTAATTTACCTCAAAATTTTTGGAGAAAAGTAATTCTTTTAGTTAACCACATTCTAAATAAATTA
>CAIGRM010071801.1:0-12091 GCA_903798335.1 Fraxinus albicans | reverse complement strand
TTTTTTGGAATTCATTCATTTCATCGCCACGTCTTTATTTTTAGTTTATCGTCAAATAATTTTCATTTATACATGGTATTCATGATAGCATATGTAAAAGAAGGACGTTTATACATTTTATGTCATTTTCTTGTCTCTACTATTGTGTCTATTAAGGTTTTTCCGTTTTAGGTATTAATTTTAAAATTTGTCGGATTGGGTTGGGCTCAGTCGAGTTTTCCCATTGATTTTTCAACCCAATTGAACTTAAAAACCAACCCGAACTGGTCTATTTGGATTGGGTTGGTCAGCTTGAACGGTTTGGGTTGATTTTTGCTAAGCCATATACAGGAATACTGTGTTAGGAGAGGGTAAATTTTGAGGAAGTCATGGGAACATACTATTAGAGAAAAGAAAAGTGTGCCAAAAGTAGAATCAGCCCTTTTGGTCCATCAAAATATGATCTGGTGGTGCAAAGCAATTGAGGTTTTCGAGATGAAGTAGTGTGAGCAAAAGCTTCCCCTTTCACAACACATGGCACCCCGACATATAGATCCTTCGAAGAGGTAAGATCTGGAGAAATATTCAAGGCTGAGATGGTAGATGGCATCACACGAATACACTGTTGAAGATATCAAGCGTGAAGGTCTCTCTATTTTGAGCTTTTCATCAGATGGTTGCATGGCATAAAATATTAGTAACAAAACTAAGCAATTGGAAGCAAGAGAACATTATTCTTAATAAATAAATAGTAGCATAAATGATATCAAGTATAACTACACAATTGTTGAACAAAGTGAGGCATTGCGAAACAAAGAATTCAAGTGAAAATCTTAAGAACACAATTTTTTTGAAATCCACCAAATTATGAAGAAATAAACTCAATTTTTTTTATTCATGTAAGATGATAAAAAACGATGAATTAACCCTTTATTTATAAGGGTTTACACGAAAATTTAGTTTAAACAAACTGAAATTGCAAAAAATTCGAAATAAATTAAATGATAAAAGTACCATTAAAACTTTAAAAACAGTTTTCAAGTCCTAAACAGGCTCAGATGACCAAAATCCATCGTACATTATAGCAAAGCAAGCTATGGGTTCTACTCGTCTCGTCGTTCTCTTTTCGGAATGATATTATGCGCCCAAACCGGAGTTCGAATGCCACACCTGCATTATTACATTTTTCCCTTTTCAATCCAATTCTTCTTTAATCCATTCAACCATTTGTTCCTAAATAAAATTCTCTGGCTCTAAGTTGAAACAGCATATGGTACGCTCAATAATATATAGTGTACGATGGTGTTGAAGAGTCGGATATTGAACGCCAATGGACTATAACCAGATATCCAATTCCGCACTCAAAACCTGGAAAAGAATAAATCCGCCTCAAACTTGTGTAAAATGCTAAGCACAGTAACAGAATTTAGAAGATCCTAAATGAGAAAGACAGGACCAATTGGAAATTCCAGCACCATATCTATTAAATGAAACCTTTCATGAATCATATGTTCTCAACAGTATTGTGGTAGCGAAACACTATTTAAAGATATTAATATTTGTAGGCAAATTAACAAAATAGCTGTACTTATTTTATCTACTATCAATGGGTCAATCACACTGTAGATTCTAGCACACTCAACAATCAGAGAAAGCAATCTAACCTGATGGTTAAGTGAAGTTTTTTGGATAACATGAAAAGTCTGCAATTGTTCTTGACTGTCATACATAGAATTTAACGACAAATGTATCATCATCAACAACAAAGGCGATGAAAAAATATGGAGATAGTCATGTATCAACTCCAAGCAACAGCCATTTAGAATGATGATAGGTTCTAGTAACTAAATTGACAACTTATTATACAGTACATCTGCGGTCGCAATTGACAAAATTGTTTATATAACTGTTCAGCCACTTACAAACACATATCTAATTAAACCACCAGAAAGAGTTCATATGGTAGGAGAAAGAGGCATTTAAGATGCAATGACAAAGTAAACAAAGGGGAAGTATTATTAAGTGATGTGTGGATAAAACTTCAACAGTGCTCAATATGGTAGGAGAAACAGACATTTAAAATGCAATGACGAAGTAAACAAAGGGGAAGTATTATTATGTGGTGTGGATTAAACTTCNGTTTGAAATCGTACTGAAGTTCAATCTGCTTTGAGATCAGATGGCACAATCAATCAATATAACTATAGGTCAGCATTCGAATGTCCTTAATTTATTCGAGGATTTTGTGAAACCCAGACTTCATAGGTCATGGGAATACCTTCAAGGTCTTCTAAGAACTATCAGACATCAACAATTATTGGTTTTATGAAAAGAAAATGTGGCAGGCATTGTTCCATTTAATTTGTTGCCTAATTCTAAACATGATGTGTATGAGAAAGTACGGATTCCTAGAATATGAAAAATAAAGAAGAAATATAACATATTGTCAGGGGAGGGATATGGAGTGTATGGGGGAGAATCCTGCAGAATTGTGAGAAGTTCATTAGGCCATCATACTTCACTAGATTTATGAACTATTTCCTTTTATTTTAAGAAATATACTGGATCAAGATACCAGGAAAGTGACTCGTGATTAGAGCTATGAGCTTTGAAGCTGAATTATCACAAGACTCGACCAGTTTTGATGCTTTACCCTGAAACGATCTCTCCAGCTCAAGTCCAACCTAGCCATTGCAATGAGAAGTGGCTTAAAAGTTACTAGATTAGAAGTGAAATCGAGCCAAGAACTGGAAAAAAAAAAAAATAAAAAAAAAAAAAAAAAACTAGCACCTCATGTATTAAGCGCACCCGTTCATTCTCCAAAGGTAGCGCCCTTTTCCACTTCAACAGTTTACGTAGTTCAGGACCTATTAACCAAGATGTTCAAAATTATTGCATCTTGAAGGATAACTATACCACTAGAGCCAAAATCTTCTACTTGTCGATAAGCCTAAAATGATTTATAAAGTAATATTCCTAGACTTCGAGATCTCATGAGAGCATTTGAAGTTAAAGTTTATTTTAGAGCTATAGCGTATAATTTACAAATATATAGCTTTTAGCATTACATATATTGACAATTAGTGCTGAAAGTCATATGAAGTCAAGTAAATTCATCACTATAAATAAAGAAATAAATGAGCCTATTCTGGCCGAACTTTAGATTGCTGAACTTATCTAGGTATCATAAATAACCTAAAAATTTGATGAAGTTCGGATCTTTAATTTTGCAAGCCAAACCTGAAAGTTTCTAAAGGTTAAAAACTTACTCAAGCTAGTCATCTGTTTCTTTTGTGCCGAAATGAGGTCTAAACAAGCAAAACCTGAGCTCATTCTTAGATGCTCTACCCTATTTATAGCTCTACTTAGACACTGATAAAACTATATGCAGGAAAGATGATTTCGGCACAGTTTGTGGAAATCAAAGAATGGACCGATCATTGCAATCAATTGAGTGTCTAATTTCACAAATCTTCGCTTTTCCCATGTGAGCATTTGTTTCCATATAGAGAATCAAAGATAGAGCTCTAGACATAACAAAGTTATACAAGAACCAAGCACAAGGAAAGCAGAAAGAAGGAAAAATAAGTCAAAATCACTAACAGTGTACTTCTGCAGTTTATCTGCATCAAATGCAGACTTGTCATTTTGAAGAGTGTCCTTCAATCCTGAAGCCAAATGGTCATAACTCAAGTCCTTATCTGCCACCAGAATTATTCAATAAAGAGTTTAACATTTCAGTGATGAAGAATCAGCATTCACATTTTAATATAAAACACATACGCACAGAAATCGAGCTCATCATTCAACCGAGCAAAATTGGAATTTTAAACTTTAATGGCAAATTCGGTGAGTTGGATTAAACAATAAATTTGTCTACTCTACCGTCCAGTTGATTCCCCAATGTATACCTAACATTCCATCATTGGAATAATGCCACAATGTATATAGAATGAAGCAATGGATTTATCAATCAAATATAGCTAATTGTATGTCTAACTCCATCATTTTTTAATAAAATATATATCATTAACAGAAGCTCAGCAAAATACCTGGCCAGAAACAAAAAATTCAAAGCTTCCAACACAAACAAGTACTGAGCAGTAAGAAGGCCATTATCAAAATATTGAATCCCTTCGAAATCCCAATCCACTTTGGGTGTCGAGTCTTCCATACTTTCTGCTACCTTCTCAATGCCCACATACATAACACTATCACTTCCATTTTCTAATACACAGACAATTACTTAAAAAAATCACATTTACAACAAAATTTCAAACCAATTTACACATACTGTAAGAATTTAAAAAAATCACATTTACAACAAAATTTCAAACCAATTTACACATACAGTAACGGAAAAAAAAAAAAAACTTAAGAATCGACGATAACGTGAGATGCGTGAGTGGCGACCCAAGCAGATGTTGACCTAACCTCATCCATTTTGCGGAATCATTGAATTCAATCTTTTTCAATTATTAGTACAATTGAGCCCTAGTATATTAATGCTATGTGCCTATGTGGTTCCAAGTTTCCTTCTTTCTCCGCTACCATTTTCAAGATGTTGACACGGGGAACTCCTCCCATGTGAAAGATAAACGTGGGGTCGGTTCGTTTCCGTTCATTGAATTTTTGGCTGACTTGTAAATTCGGTCCCTTTTAATGAGGATATGTTTCACGAAAACGTTTATTTGAACAACGTGACACACGCAATGTCGAAGGATAGTGTGAGTTTCACGTGTTTATTTCACGTTCAAATAAATGATTTTCGTTAGCAGGTGTTTCGCGCGGATTATCGAGTTTTGCTAACAATTAAAAGATGGTTCAGACGATTGTGTAACGAGCAAACATCTCGAGACAAAGTCCTAACGAGTGGTGCTTTATTTATGAAGATTACAATTAAAAAGAAGCAAAACGCCTTCAAAAGGCACAAGCACACAAAGTAATTTGAAAGTTAAATGAAATTACATAATTCTATGTTTAAGAGTGATTGATTCAGGGTCTTTCTTCTATGTTTTCTTTTTCCTTTTATACTCATTTGTCAGTTTTCCTTGTAAAACCGTTTGAAAACTGCTTCGCTCTATAACTACCCACTTGCTTCATAATAACTGACGTGTCAAGGAACCACCGTTTTTAAACTGCTGCTATTACTCCCCTCTTTTAATTGCTTACAACCGAGATTCTTAAATCGTTGAACGTGATAAGATTGTTCAATAACTGCTTCAATAACCGTCGTTTTAAATAACAACAAGACGATGTATTCGTTCAGATCTTGAGCGTCTCGAAGGTTTGGGTGAGAATGAGACCGTCGTTATAAGCGACAATAAGGTACTTCATTCGCTCAGACTCTGGGCGTCCTGCAGGCTTAGGCGATAATAGTCTTCCGTTTATGAGCCTCCACTATATTTTACAATGGTATCATTTGGGCATTTCCCTCAAATTCCCTAACTGGGCTCCATCTCTTGGATTATTTAATTGGGTCTCATTTTTGTATGTCAACAGCAAGAGATCGAATATTATAGTTTTAAAAAGTCAAGAACATGGATGCAACATATAGGAGGTTGGATACATGAATACTACACTTGTTAAAGTTTGAATAACTTGTGGAATTTACCCTTTTAGCGCCCGTTTGGTCCCATTATTCCATATTATAATGAGATGAATAATATTTTTTTTAGAGAATGTGTGGTTAAAAAATAAGGACAAGTTTTTTCGATTTACATGTAATATTATTTTATTAAAAAATGTGTAGTTGATAAGAAGATGGAGAAAAATGAATTATAATTTAATGAATAATAAATGGGGCCAAACGGGGCTTGAAATCTATGTGCTTGTTTGAGTCTCATTTTAAGTTATTGAAATTATAATGTGATAGTAATGATTTATGGATAAGTGGATATTGAATGTGAATAGTAAAATATGTAATTTAAATTA
This sequence comes from Fraxinus albicans, assembly GCA_903798335.1. Classification (NCBI taxonomy): domain Eukaryota; kingdom Viridiplantae; phylum Streptophyta; class Magnoliopsida; order Lamiales; family Oleaceae; genus Fraxinus; species Fraxinus albicans. Next base: position 6,178 of record CAIGRM010071801.1, on the reverse strand, counting down.
GAATTTGATGATAAAAAATGCTTATGAGAAGGAAGCTTTTGCAAAGATTTTGACAGATCTTATTAGGTTTTGTTGGTCTTATATTTCACCATGTTTCATAATGTATGCGACATAAACTAAATCGACAATCATTATTTCGAAACTCTTTTTTGCATACTCATTTTCAATCACACACTAACATAATAAAACATTCTGTAAATAAATTAAAAACATTTCCCCACTTTCTAATCACAAATCTTCCTAAAAGTTACCATTCAAAACATTGTTTTTTTTTTTTTCCAAATAATGGCCATGAAACAAGGGTTAAATATTAAATTACAATTTTAAGTCAACAAACACTTGGAGTTTGAGGTAGGGATGACAATGGATCGAGTCGAGTTAGCTCTTGAAAAAGATTAAGCTCGAATCGACCCATGACCCGTCTTAATACGAATCTAAGTAACTTAAGGATCGAGCTAAGCTTGCGAGTTTGGGCGCTGCTCGAACCATTTGCCCTCCCCTAATATGAGAAATGGCATAGACAACCTAACTAGGTTTAGCCCCTAGTTTCCATGCATAGAAACAATTTATTAGGAGTTGAGGTGCTGGATTTGCTGACCAAAATTCCATGCTTAACGATGTATTTTCATATGGGGAGATCTTCGAACGGGCTAAAACCATGCATGAATAGAAAATTTTTGCATAGACGTGATCCAGATAACCTAATGATTAATAAATATAAATTTAATTTATAAATAATCAAACTTCATTTTCTACAACACATACTAATGGACCCACGTATCAATAATTCGTTTATATCTATTTATAAATTAAATAGTTCATAAATTCTTCTTAAATGTAGGCTTACTTTTTTGGTTAATGGCTTTTCTTTTAGCAAGTATAACCTATCAAGTTAGGGATTTATTGAGATCCATAGCCAGCCAATTTAACCCTCAAAGTTAAAACTTAGCTGCTGTTTGGTGACCTTAAAATTTAAAAAACATAGTTTTGAATAATATTTGTTGGAGAATACGTGATTAAAACATAAGAAAAAAATTAGGGTTTACGTGTATAATATTTTATTATTTGAATGTGTAGTTGAAAATGAAAATGAGAAATAAATTAAAGTAAAGTAAAGAGAATCAAACAGGGGACTAGAAAGGCTTATATAAATTACAAAGAAATCTCCCACAAGTTCTTGGATGACAATTTAAATGAATATATGTAGATTCGTTTGGCATAACTTTTGTTTTTACTTCTTATAGAAGAATTTTATGGGGAAACTTTCTTAATAGTGTATGAAAACAAATTTTTAAAAGAGAGTCATCTTTCGGAAGAGCTTTTAAAGAAAACCACAATAAATCAGTTTTCTATAGAAACTTTTCTAATTATAAGAAACATATTTATAAAATTAGTTAAATAGGTTCAAAAAGAGTTTTTGATTCTCACAATTCATGCAAAAGGGGCCCGTAATCTATTTTTATCAAATTAAGCTCTTAGAGGAGATTGTTTGGTATACAAAATATTTGAATTGAATTCTTACCAACTATTGTCATTGTTGGGAATTTACTTAATCTACAAATCGGAAAATAAAATAATTTCAAATTACACCATCGATCTGATTTGTGTTTTGATAGAAACTGTGATAGGAACTATACCTTTCGTGGATTCTACAAACTTCTTTGCTGATCTTGGAATACGAACAATCATGATCTGCAATCTATAACTGTACAATTGTTCATCCTCCAATGAAAATCTACACAGGGAACAAAAATGAGGAATTATGGTTTCTCTTTTCTTATGCTAGCAAGATAATGAATTGCATTCTGCTATGAATTTTCAAACTCTAACCCCCTATGGGCTCAGCCAGTCTCTTAAATTTAACATGATCCAATATTTAATTAATCCAAATAATTAATTCTAGTATATTAACAAGCAATTCAATTAATTAATTGTTCAACACTTGTTAATTAATTTATTGGTGAATTTCATTCTCCGGTTCTCTTTTTGTGTGTAACTCATTAAGTTTCTAATCACAATCATTAACGACATGAATTATTATTTTGATCAAATCAAAATCGATAAATTAAAATACCCATTTTTAATTTATCATCAATTCAAATCTGTCGTCCCAGATTGACATCTATCAATGTGTCGAACAATACAAGTAACAGAAAATGTGTCGAACAAAACCAAATTTGTTTGTTTACCATGAAACTATAATAATTTCGTCAATATGATCCGATCAATTATGATATATAGATATGTGTCAATCTCAATTATCAATCATAACTCATTTTCGACTTACGAATACACATTGACCAAGAATTTTGTTATCAACTTAACTAAATGAAATGTAAATTATAATTTCTTACTATTTAAGAGTAACGAATCATTTATTGGTCATTCACAACCGTTATATAATTCATGACATACATGAACGATGTCGTATTAGCGACCATTGGCAGATAAACATCCAATATTACCAATTTGTGATTGTCCTCATATAAGGCACTATGATGACCTCAAGTCGATGGACCAATTTCATTACCAAACCTTAGAGATTAATTACCGACACTCATATAGTTATCCAAGTGGAATCTTCCCAACGAGTTTCCAATGTTTTGTTGTATAACAAAATATACATGTATTCATTTAAGTGTCACCACACTTTAGCTTGTGAGATCAGTTACTTACTTTACAAGTAAGAAATATCACACGTGATGGTCTATCTGTAATAACTACTTATGACCACAGATGATTTAAAATTCAGTCATATGTAATTAGTATCTCACGATCACAACTCATTGTGATTAACAAATTACCAACACTTGAATAATAGATATGCCATGAAATACATAAGTTATATATTAAAAGTGTTTATATTTAAAGTTGATTGAAGGGCATAACACTTAAAAACTCCCACTTGCACTAGATCCAGTCACTTATGTATCTAATATTATATGAGTCTATATTGCAATCATGTTTATGATGTGACAACTCTTTGTCAATGGATCTGAAATTTAATAACTTATGAAAATTCGTTCTTTCTTTACGTCATTTTGTTGTATTATATTTCCAATGAGATGATATCGGTTTAACACATGTTTGGATCATTGATGAGATCTTAGTTCATTCGCTTGCACAATGACTCCATTGTTATCACAATGCAGAAGCATATGATCAATAATGTTAGGAACTACTCCAAATTCATTGATGAACTTCCTGATCCAGACTACAACATTTGTTACTTCTAAAGCAATAATGTATAAGGTTTCTGCTCTTGAATCAACAATTGTTTCCTGTTTGGAATCTTTCCAACACACATCTTAAGAGTAAACTAATATCCTGATTGAGATTTGCTATCATTCTACTTTGACTAGAAATTAGCATCAATGTGTCCATGAACTCTCAGTTCATTTTCTCAAAATTAAATTTTTTCAAGATTTTATCTATGTAGATTAGGATAAATTAAGCAATCTTCTAGATCTAATTCTATATATTAAATTGTTTCTTACATGTCTTTCATGGATATATTATTGAACAACCATAATTTCAACGATTGAAATATAGGGATGTCGTTTCCTATTAATATGTTATCTACATATGATATTGCAATATTACAATGCTCACACTATCTTCTTGTAAAGACGTGATCGTCTTTTTTTTTAATAAAATTAAACATTTTGACTTTCTCATCAAATCGAAGATTCCAGTTTCAGGAGACTTGTTTCAATCCATATATGGATTAATCAAGCTTGCATACCTTGCAAGAATATTTGGATTCAAAACCTTCGAGTTGTGTCATGTATACTTCATCTTGCAAGTTCATGTTAAGGAATGCATTTTTGAAGTCCATTTACTATAACCCACAGTCATGGTATGTAACTATTACAAGAGAAATCCGAATGAACTTAAATATGACTATAATTGAAAATGTTTCATCAAAGTCAACCCTTTGTATTTGTTTGTAGAGAGATGCTTGGAGTACAGGAAAATATTTCACAGAAGGTTCACAGGTAAGACACATGGGTGGGGCCCATGCAATTGTTATTATTTTTTTAATACATGTGGGGCCCGGCCCCTTGTGAGTGGCCTGTAAGCTACCTGTGAAACTCCCCCCTGTACTTGGGGAATTACTGTTGTTTGTAATCCTTTTGTTACCGGCCTTACTTTGTATCTATGTGTGTTTGCATCCATGTTGACCTTTTCATGTAAACCCTTTTGCAACCTATGGATTTTATCCTATTAGGTTGATCGATCAAGGTCCAAATCATGTTCACATATATCGAGTTCATCTCGGATTCCATGGCCTTTTACCATCTCTTTGAGTCAACATTTGACTTTGTTTCTAGTAGGTTCATCATCCTCAATTAGTAATCGTGGATTCGTACATTCTTGGAGGTCGAATGATCCTACAAGATTTACACGGAGCTAATGTGTCATCATCTACTTGATCAACTATATCTGTGAATTCTTGAACTCCTTCAAGATCTATTTTGCTCCTACTATCATCTTATAAAATAAACTCTTTTTTTAGGATTATGACATGTCTTGAGATGAACACCTTATTCTCAATAGGATTATAGAATTGATATCAAATAATCTCTTTCGGATATCCCACAAATATGTTTTATCGGATTTAGCCTCAAGCTTATTTGATTCAATGCCCTTCATATAAGCGTCACAGCCCCAACTTTAATATGAGACAAGTTAGGTCTTCTGCATTTCCATAACTCGTATAGAGTTTTGTCACCCGATTTAAATGGGACACTATTTAATGTGTAGCAGGCAACAATTAGTGTATGACCCCAAAATGATTTTGGAATATTTGCATGGCTCATCATTAATCACACTATATCTAATAGTGTATATTCCTCTTTTCATATGCACCATTATGTTGTGGTGTCTATGGCGGAGTCCACTACGAGAGAATCTCATTCTCTTTTAGATAATATAAAATTCACAATTTAAGACATTCTCCACATCGATCAGATATCAGTGTGAGAATATATTTACTAAATTGTTTTCAACTTCTAACTTGAATCCCTTGAATTTTTCAAAAAACTTCATGCTAGAATCTTATCATGTATATATGATCATTTCTGAAATAATCGTCAGTAAATATGATGAGATAAGAGAAACCCCATCTAGCAACAATTGAGATGGGTCCACATACATCACTATGTATCTTGCCCAGTAATTATGCAACTCTTTCTGTTTTTCAAGTAAAAGGATGTTTGTTCATTATGCCTAACAAACATGATTCATATTTGTCAAATGATTCAAAATCAGTTGAGTCCAAATATACATCTCTATGTAATTTGGAATTGAATTGTCAATCATGTAACCAAGTTTGTAATGCCATATATAGGTGTTATTTAAATTATCACTTTAATGCCTTTCAATTTCTACACTTATTATAGAATACTCAATATTTGGAATATAAATGTCATTTTGTAATTTACCATAACCATTAAAATCTTATCAAGGTAAACATGAACAACAATTGTCCTTAAGATTAAAATAATTCATATCCAAACATAAAATTCAAATAATGTTCTTGGTAATGGTGATAACAAAATAATATTTCTCTAATTCTAATATTAACTCTAAAGGCAATGACAAGAAGTATGCTTCTACAGGCAATGGAGCAGCATTTGCTCAATTTCAATGTGCTGGTCAACTTCTCCCTTTTGTAGTGATTTAGAAGCTAATAAAGTAGATATAAACCTTGCAGTTCCTTTTCTAATGACCTTTCATTCTGAAATGATAACATGGGTCATTAGATTTGGTGTTCTCGTTCTTTACTTTAACTGTCTCAACCATTTTAGTTTGACTCTAATTTAATATTTAATTAAAATTTGATTTTAATTAAATAAATTCGCCCTATAATTGTGGAATTGTGTTGGACTCTAATTCGGTATTTACTTAAATTTTGATTTTAATTAAATAAACCTATTAATTAAATTAATTGATTAATTAATTAATTATTTCGATCAATTTGTCTAAATTAGTTTAGATGACCATAATTGCTAGAAACTTGAAACATATATGTACATAAGAAAAGGAGGAGACCATAGAGATGAAGTATTGAATGAGTTAGTGTAATATCCCCTATGAACTGACCAACTAGCATTTCTTATGGTTCGAAAAGATTGGATAGAATAAGTTCATAATCGTCCATACTATTATATGT
>CAIGRM010071789.1:0-20176 GCA_903798335.1 Fraxinus albicans | reverse complement strand
CTTTACATTTATATCTTGTGTATTGAATTGTTTTGAGACTAAGTGTCGAAAAAGTTTCAAAAACCTATTTACCCCATCTTGGTTAGTTATTCTTGGGTTATCAAAGATTGGGACGTCCTTAGGGTCCTATATATAGAGGATGAGGGGTTGTGAATGAAATGTTACGCCTCAGGCTTAACAACTCTTGTCAAAGGTCGCACCATTCACTTGTCGCTAGCCTGTCGCCATCGCCTCACTCGAGCGATAAAAGTAGAGACTTTTTCCCTAGCCTATCGCTTGAGCTAGCTAGCGTGTCGCTCAAGCGACAGTCCAACCATAAGCTAGCAACAGCCTTAGTCAAATTTTTCAGACTGCTTCATCTATTTTTCTTCTTAACTTTGGATATCAATTTCTCATTCATCCGGAATTGGTTTTGAGATTCTAAATATACCGCGACAATCTGCTCAACGAGTAGAATAAGTTGGTCTATTTACTTTTGTAATTCGACCATCAGATAAAGTTTGAATATTTGGTCGAAGTTGGCACAAAAGTCACTTTTCAAGTTTTGTGTAATTCGACCATCAGATAAAGTTTGAATATTTGGTCGAAATTGGCACAAAAGTCACTTTTCAAGTTTTGGTGTTATCACTTAACCAAATTTCAATCTTTCAAAACGAATTTCCAACAATCCCCCACATGAATGGAAATTCCGCAATATGTACAACAAATGCAAATGAATGCGGACTCTAACAACGGAGTTTGTGTGACAAGTCATAGCATCAGGATAGGTGGGTTGTGGCTTTGAACCTTCCTTAGTAGAATACAATCGAATTTACTAGGCTAGTTAGTGAACGTGATATCTTGAACCATCCAGCCACTCGTGTAAATTCAGGAAATTGTACGAACACCATAACTCATCTAACAATTCCAGTTCTCATGGTTGTGTCCATTTTGGCCCTGAATAGTTCTTGGTTTCATTAGTGCTTTTGGAGAATTAAGCCTCAAATCCTCATAGAAGCGACCCCACTTCACACTTACATAGGTGATCTTCTACCTTTTTTCTTCAAGGTACATGAATCATTAAAAGTTTTTAACTTATCCTTACACATGTTTACCATAGCACTTTTACACTTTAGGAATGGGAATAAGTGAGTTAACCCGAATCATTTATTACTTAGTTGTCCCATTGAACCAAGATCTTGAGATCTCCAATCTACAAGGTTGGGTTTCCTCCATAGTGATTCTTATTCGATAGGCTTTAGGGCCATTCCCCTCGAAAGATGGTATGCTTGATCTCTAGTAAGTCCTTTCGTCAAAGGATCCGCCAAACTCTCTTTTGACCTAACATATTGAATAAAGATTATACCATTCGATATCGACTGTTTTATGGTATTATGTCTCCAACGTATATGTCGAGATTTACCATTATACATGGTATTCTGTGCCCTTGCAATTGCCGATTGACTATCGCAATGTATGTTAGTTGATGGTACCGATTTTTCCCAACATGGAATTTCTTCAAGGAAATTACGAAACCATTCCGCTTCTTCTCCGACTTTATCTAAAGTAATATACTCGGATTCCATCGTGGATCGAGCTATACATGTTTGCTTAGATGATTTCCAAGACACGGCTCCTCATCCAATAGTAAACACATAACAACTGGAAGACTTTGAATCCTTCGTGTCAGATATCCAATTTGTATCGGTATATCCTTCTAACACTGCATGATATATTGAGTTGTGCAATCCATAATTGACCGTATGTCTTAGGTATCTAAGAACTTGGTTCAATGCCTTCCAATGTATAGAGTTCGGATTACTTATGAATTTTTTCTACTCAATTTGTTGACTATGTATGCTATATTCGGACGCGTACAGTTAGTTACATACATCAAATTGCCTATAACGCGTGTATACTCCAATTGAGATACGGGCTCACCGATATTCTTAGCTAGATGTACTCCCAAATCAACTGGTGTCTTAATAGGATTATCATCATACGTCTTAAACTTCTTAAGTATAGCCTTAATATAATGTGATTGAGATAATAACAATCCATTGTTCGTCTTAGATATTTTAATCCCTTAACATTTTCTTCGTCGAGGAAATGATATTCAAGTTATTTTCCATTATTAGCATATCGTCAACATATAGACAAACGATCACATATTCGTTAGGTGTGGTTTTAACGTAGACACATTTGTCACATTCGTTGATCTTGAAGCCATTTGACATCATAGTTCTATCAAACTTCTCATACCATTGCTTCGGCGCTTGCTTTAATCCATAAAGCGATTTTACAAGCTTACACACATTCTTGTCATTTCCCAGGGCAACAAACCCTTCCAGTTGTTCCATATAAATTTCTTCTTCTAATTCACCGTTTAGAAATGCAGTCTTCACATCCATTTGATGTATTTCTAAATTATGCAATGCCACGATTGCAATCAAGACACATATAGACGTGATCCTTGTCACAGGTAAATAGGTATCGAAGAAATCTAGACCTTCTTTTTGTCTATACCCCTTGGCTACTAGTCTAGCCTTGTATTTATCCATCCGACTTCAATTTCTTTTTGAAAATCCATTTGCAGAATAAAACTTTGTTTCCCGAATGAAGATCAACCAACTCCCAAGTGTAGTTTCATGATGGATTCAATTTTACTATTTACTGCTTATTTCCATAAAGGTGCTTCGGGTAAGGACATTGCTTCATCAAATGTCCTAAGATCATTTTCTAACAAATGAGTTACGAATTCGGGATCAAACGTCTTATGAATTCGTTGTCTTTACTACGCCTTGGTTCTTTATTTGTTTGAAGATTTCCTTTTTCATTATAAGTTTGCTTATGTGAACTTGTTTCTTTTTCCCTACAAGGAAATATATTTTCAAAGAAAGCAGCATTCCTTGATTCAATAATTGTACCTTCATGTACATCAAGTATTTCAGATTTATGAACCAAAAATCGATATGCACTACTATTAGTAGCATATCCGATAAAGACACAATCAATTGTATTAGGTCCAATCCTTACTTATTTAGGCTTGGGTATTTTTACCTTCACTAAACATCCCCACACTTTAAGGTATTTGTAGGAAGGTTTCCGACCTTTCCATAATTCATAAGGAGACTCGACCTTATCCTTGTGTGGTATTTTATTTAGGATATGATTAGCCGAAAGAATAGCTTCCCCCCACAAGTTTTGAGGTAAGCCTGAACTAATCAACATGACATTCATCATTTCTTTAAGGGTTCGATTCTTTCATTCCGCAACCCCGCTAGATTGAGGTGAATATGGAGCAGTAGTTTGGTGAACAATTCCTTGTTCTGCATAAAATTCTTCAAATGGTGCAACAAACTCTTCACCTCTATCACTATGAATCTTTTTTATTCGTTTTCCAAGTTGATTTTCAACTTCAGTTTTATAGTGTTTAAACACTTCCAATGCTTCATCTTTACTTTTCAACAAGTATATATAACAATATCTTGTACAATTGTCTATGAACGTGATGAAATACTTTTTACCACCTTTCCTTTGTATGAACTTTAAGTCACAAATATCCGTGTGAATAAGTTCCAAAGGTGTTGTGGTTCGTTCAACCGAATGAAATGGTGTTTTGGCCAATTTTGCCTCTACACATATTTCGCATTTTCCATTATTGAAATGCATACTTGGAAGTAAATTCTCATTCATCAATTTCCGTATTGAATTGAAGTTTACATGTCCTAATCTATGATGCCATAAATTAGATGACTCAAGAATATAAGCGGAAGAAGACGTTTTATTCATTGAATTATTTGGTACAATAGTAAGGACATTCATTTTGAATAGTCCATCTTTTACATAGCCTTTGCCTACATACATTTCATTCTTGGTAAGTATAAACTTATCCAATATAAAGACTAATTAAAGTCATTCTTGCTTAACAAAGAACTCGAAACCAAGTTCTTACGAATATCCGGCACATGAAGAACCTTGTTGAGGCTAAGTTCCTTCCCCGATGTCATCTTCAATATCACTTTGCCTTGTCCTTCCACCTTTGAAGTTGAGGAGTTCCCCATGAACAGCTTTTCTCCCTCAGTTGGAGTATAGAAAGTGAACATTCCTCTATCGGCACATATGTGACGAGTAGCACCCGTATCAACCCACCATTCCATGGGGTTTTCAACGTTGTTGCATTCAGATACAACCGCTGATAAATTTATATCCGATATACCATTTGATATGGTATCAGATTCAGTGATATTTGCTTGGGCTTGCTTCTTCGGTTTGGGACAATCAACTGAAAATGTCCAACCTTTCCACAATTGTAGCAATTGCCCTTGAGCTTCTTTATGTTCTTTCTCGAAGACTCAACATAATGTTTCCTCTTTTTGCTTTTGTTGTTGGATTCCACCACATTGGCCTTTGATTGTGGTATGTTGTTTCCAACATGCTTGTCCGAACTACGGTTGTCTTTTTCAATTCTCAATCGGACCACAAGTTCTTCAATGCTCATCTCTTTGCGCTTGTCTTTGAGATAGTCCTTGAAGCCACATAGGAGGAGTTTTTCAATGATTGCAGCCACTTGAAATGATTCACTTAGAGACATATTCTCCGCATGAATATCATGTAGGATAACCTGCAATTCTTGCACTTGACTGATGACAATATTAGAATCTACCATTTTGTAGTCCAAGAACTTTCCCACAATGAACTTTTTAGTTCCGGCGTCTTCAATATTGTATTTCTTTTCAAAGGACTCCCATAGTTCCTTTGCAGATTTCTTGGAACTATAAACGTTATACAACGAGTTGTCCAATCCATTTAGAATGTAATTCTTGCATGGAAAATCTGAATGTTTCCATGCATCTAGAGCAACCAACGATGCCCTATTGTTTTCCCCTTCTTGTACGACGGGAGCATCTTTATTCAAGAATTTCGCCAAGTTGAGGTTCGTGAGATAAAACAACATTTTCTGTTGACATCTCTTAAAATCAGCCCTATTGAATTTCTCTGGTTTCTCTCCATGTGGAACAAAATTGGTAGAGGCATTCACAACCGGAGAAATCACCATATTAGGAACACTTCCTTCCGAAGTTCCCATATTCGAAGTAGTATCGGTATTGAAAATCGAAGTCAGTTCTGTTTACACAAAACAGAAGATCAACAATCAATAGAAGAGTAGAAGAAGTTAAACCAACGTATGATTTAACTGAAGATCAAAGTCACTCCAACAAAAAATTCGACGTAAGACTGTTGGAAAAATATCGTGTATGGAGTGACAAACAACGCCGGGAAATACCTTTAAAATTATGTAGAAATTTTGGCAAAGTAAAGGTAGGAAATGGACTCCAAATAAATCCTCAAAATGTAAAGTACAACAGCAATAATATCAAAGTCGTGGCAAGTGTTGAACACTTTGTCCTTAAGTCGAATTTGTCTCACAACGGTGCCTACGGTTTATGGCAATCAACTCCCAAGATACAACGACTATCTTCTTGTGTGAGTAGCACTTCAACACACAAGAAACGGCGAACCAGAACTTGGTTTACGAACTCCGGAATGCAAAGTGAAGAAACCAGAATTTAAGCAACAAGAACGCAAGAATTTAGGTTGAGAAAAAAGAGAAAATAAATGTTATATGATTGCGTATCATTGGTGTGAAGATTGGGACGTAAGAAACCAGAATTTAAGCAATAAGAATGCAACAATTTTAGTTGAGAAGGAAGAGAAAATGAATGCTTTATGATTGCATATCATTGGTGTGAAGATTAGGACGTCCCTAGGGTCCTATATATAGATGATGAGGGTTGTGAATGAAATGTCACGCCTCAGGCTCAACAACTCTTGTCAAATGTCACACCATTCACTTGTCGCTAGCCTGTTACCATCGTCTCGCTCGAGCAATAAAAACAAAGACTTTTTCGCTAGCCTATCTCTAGCTTATCGCTCGAGCTAGCTAGCATGTCGCTCGAGCGACAGTCCAGCCATAAGCTAGCAACAGCAGTAGTCAATTTTTTCAGACATCTTCCTCTATTTTTCTTCCCAAATTTGGACCTCAATTTCTCATTCATCTGGAATTGGTTTTAAGATTCCAAATATACCACGACGATCTACTCGACGAGTATAACAAGTTGGTCTATTTACTTTTGTAATTTGACCATCAGATCAAGTTTGAATATTTGACCGAAGTTGACAAAAGTTCAAGTTTTGGTTTTATCACTTAACCAAATTTCAATCTTTCAAAGCCAATTTCCAACAATAACATCCCACACTTGTTTGGCAGTTGGCTATCGAACCAACGTGCTGAGAAGAGAGGCTTCCATAGAGTTAATTAACCATCTTTTAACTATTGCATTATCAGTTCCCTATCGCCTGAATGTATAATGCGTCTGAGATGGTTGAGGAAGGTCACTGTTAATATATCCCAATTTATCCTTGACTACGATATACATCTCAACCACTTGGGAACATAGGCCATAATTGGATCCATCCAATTTGATGCAAATAGGTGCAGCTCCAACGTTTGCTGTCGGTGCCGAGGTTGAGACTTTATTAAAAGCTTCAGTTATCTTCGTGGTTAGTTCTGTCAAGATAGTTAGAGTGGAAAATCACCAGAATTGGAACCAGTGTCGGCCATGGAAGTAGTAGGGTGGAAGGACTTCGGTTTAGGAGGCTACATATATTAAAGGGCAGGGAATCACCCGCTCTGATATCATGACAGATTATAGAATATAGGTTCTGCAGTTTTTGTATATTTCATTATACAGAGATGGAGGAATACATATAGTAGCCGGGTAAGGTCTATATTTAGCTACTTCCAGCTAATTATGTTATTAACTATCATTAGAAAAATTACAACTCTAATTATAAGACTACAGCCAGTCAGCCACAATTAACTCTAATTTTACAGCTCACGCAAACAATTTTTTGACCTACGAAAGCAATTTTTATCCAATTGTGAGTAGAATTTCATCAACAATAGGTCTAATTAAGTGGTCAATCAATGTGTAAAAACACACTTATCATGGCAATCTATTGAAAGAAAGATATATCGGGGATTTTTGGGTTGTCATCTCAAAAACTAGTGGAAATTTCACCTTGTAATGCCAATTAAAATTTAATTTCATTCTTACTATACTCTCTCTTTTATTCCACAAATATTAAGTAGTAAAAATGCACACTTTTTAATGTCAAGAAAACTACCAATCCCTTGAATTACTTAACATATCTAACCATTCACGTAATTCGAGATTAAATGTATTTAAATAAATATTTTATATTTGACTGATATAATATTACATTCTAATGTCATTCAAAACATATAATCCATTTTCACATAAACTTTAAACCTCTTCTTCATCTTATCACTTCTTCTCTATTAATCAATTTTGTGATCCATTCTCTCGCTATTGTTATTTAAGATTCTCAGTGGGAAACACGTTTCTAGATGTTAGGATGCCCATCCAAATCGACCTATCCGCAACACCCTACTGTAAGGCCACATGTTCTGTAGCAAAGATGAAGAATATTGTGATTGAGGAATCTAATGAAACTCATCGTTGATTGATATCATTATTCAAGAGCAGTTCTTAGAGTCACAAGAATTGGAAAGAGAGTGATCGAAGCCATTGACACGATGTCCAGCATGAAGAAGAAGAAAGAGAACAATACAATTATCTAAAAGTTCTTGATATATTTTTTTAAAGAATTTTTGTACTTTAAAAACTCAATTTCTTTTCTTATTTTCTTCGAGTGATAACCATTTTTAAAGGAACACATTATTGTTCATGTGTAGTAAAAATGGAGCACTGGAGTTTTTATTCATGTTATTTGTTACTTTTTCTACACTTACCTTATCACAATACATTTCGTTCTAAAATGTATGTCAAATATACAATTATCATCGTTGTTACCTATCTTAATCATATCCTATTGTATGTTTAGCATTTAATGATGAAATGCATAACGAGGTTCATATTGACAAATGTGATTTTTGACTAAATCTACCTTACATCGACGTTGTAAATGCCATATCGAGCCCACATTAAATAACACGTGACACGTAGTGTTTATATTTGTTATATATCGTAGTTACATGTCTCTATATGTATCATAGATGATGAGTTATTATTTGGGTTAGACATGAAACATGTCACATAATGTGGTATTTGATTAAACTTTCATCACACTAAATTTCATTTAACATCTTTAATATACTATTAAATGGCATGATTTATCTAGTTGAATTTATATATCTGTCGTTTGATTTTTATTTTTTTTTGCAGCCTGATCATATCAGGCCTCATAATATACATCCCAAGCCCATAGAAAAGTTCTCGTGGAACATTTATTTGTGTTTTACTTTAAGTTTCACGAAAATGGTTTTTGACCAAATCTATATCACATGTCATAGTACGCCATCTCACGTCCACATTTTTTTATAGAATTATGAGAAACACACCAGACCACACACAAGCAGGTGGGGCCCGCCATTTTTTGTAATATTTAAATACACCGTGGGGCCCACTGTTTTAGTCTGGCCAATTTCTGGTGCTTCTTCTTCTGTACAAATGGGAAAAGCCTTTTTTATAACATGTGTCATAGTGCAGTTGTCGTAATTTCTATTTTGACATATGCATTAATTACATGCCTTACGATGTCTTACAAAAAAAAAAAATAAGATGCGTCATACTAGATATTGCGAAACATTTTGTATTATGTTCTTTGAGTAACTTTTCAACACGTGGTTTTAAATATGTCTATCTTTATATTATTTACGTTTAGGTTTAAATAAAATATATTTCTATTAAACTTTTTCACTGCATCCACCAAATATGCATACCAAGCTCACGGATAATAGCACACGTCATTCTAGTCCTCACGAAATATTATCGTTTTTTATATATTTTATAACATAAAATATATTGTTCTTCAACAAAATTCGTAAGATGGTGACTCTGAACCATATTAGGGCCTTGTATGGGAGGGATTAAAATCGGATTAAAATTGAAAATATAGCCGTTATTGTTGACTTTTATTAGACGAGTGGGACCCAATAACGGCCATATTTTCAATTTTAATTGGCTTTTAATCCCTCCCGAACGGGGTAAGATGCGTCATACTAGATATTGCGAAACATTTTGTATTATGTTCTTTGAGTAACTTTTCAACACGTGGTTTTAAATATGTCTATCTTTATATTATTTACGTTTAGGTTTAAATAAAATATATTTCTATTAAACTTTTTTACTGCATCCACCAAATATGCATACCAAGCTCACGGATAATAGCACACGTCATTCTAGTCCTCACGAAATATTATCGTTTTTTATATATTTTATAACATAGAATATATTGTTCTTCAACAAAATTCATAAGATGGTGACTCTGAACCATATTAGATTTAATAAATAAATAAAGAAGCGAAAAGATGCTAGGATTTCTTGCTCAAGTGCATAATGATAATACATAGGAAATAAACTTCACATTGCTAAAATATAAATAAAAAGACTAATCTACTCTTATAAATAAATCACTAATATATTTTAACACAGTTTACTTTCTATTATTTTGTTAATTCAATTGATTGTACTGTCTGCAGAAGGGAGGTTGAAGGGATAGAAATCTTGAAAACATTTCTTGACAAGGACTCTTTCAAATATATTTGGAATTGAAGAAAAAATATCATGTAACAAGAAGAGCGATTCAGGTACACCTATAAGCAGGGACAGATGGAGGGGGGTGGGACCGGGCTGTAGCCCGGTCCAGTCCCCATCCACTGATTTTTATTTTTTTTAGTTAAAAAATTTATGTAAAAAAAAAATCATGTATAATTTTATTTTTTTACGTATTAGCCGGACTTGTAATCTGATACTAGATTCGTCCCTGCCTACAAGCTCTTCATGTTGAATTTGAGGATATATGAATGAAGACGTGTGAATCAATTTTAAGGTACAATGGCAAACTTAAACAAGAGGCAGTTTGGTGGAGAAGAAAACTGCATAATTTATTGCCTTTATATAGACAGTACAACTAATGGACAAAAAATAATAATGACTCGTTTGACACGATTTTTAATGTAAAAAAACTTTTAGAGGAAGTTATCTTGATTTTTGTTTAAAACTAAATTTTAAAGAAATTTCCTATTTTGAAAATACTTTTATAAGATGTCACGTCACATTAGATCAACTTCCTCTAAAATTTTTTTTAACTAGCAAAAACACTTTTATAAAATTAGCCAAACGAATTTAAAAGCAGTGTTTATATCTCAAAAACTCATTTTAACTTTTCGAAAGTCACGCTAAATGTGTTAAGTAAATAATAAAATTAGTGTCATACTTGCGACTACTACGTTCACATTGAACCCTGCTAGAATGTCAAGGGGCTAGTGAACGAGGCTAATTTTGTCAATGATTAAAGATACCATTTTATTATTAGATAATTATATTTTCATCACAATTTTTATTTGATATATCACATTTTAATTGCATTTAACTTCAACAATCTTTGCTCATTGTAGCAATTATTTTCTTAACTTTTTTTGTCGAATTCTTATATTCAACCTTCCATTAATTATTTTGTCTTGTCATTAAATGATTTATATCAAAATATTTTATTTTCATACTATGAAATAAGGAAAAAAATATTTTTTCCCACTTTTAATTTATTTATTTTTTAAAGATATAATGAAAAAATAATTTTTCTTTGCTATTTCAACGGATTTTTTAACATAAAACTATTATCAAATACAAAATGTGTTAATCAATGAAAAGTTTGAGAATAAGAATAATATGAAAAATCATTAAGGATATAAGTGCTGTAATGAACAAAGATTAAAAACCTCAAGTGCAATTAAAATTTGGTGTAAATAATAAAATCTTGGTGTGAATATAATTAGCCTTTTTTTCCCTTTTTTTTTTTATTTCCAAACTATTTATCTCAAGAATTTCCTCATGGAATTTAAATATAAGTTTATTAATATCCAATCTTACAGAAAAGAAAAAGGAAAAAATCCCCAGTATACAATATACTATACACAACAATATTGTATTAATGATTAATCACACACCCTCCTGTTTTCCATAATTCCTAGCATCCATAACCTCCCCTCTTTTCTTGGAACGACGACGGCGTTTCTCATCAAACTTCGGCCGTCCCGAGTCCTTGAACCACTGCCTCATCGCCGGATCCACATCACATTCCGGTGGTGGCACGGGGTACCTTAACGTGTCGTAACAATACGAGTAATACATGTACTTTCCTCTAAATCTTTTCATTTCATTCCTTTGTTTTGAAGTTATACTAGCATAGTCATCACTCATAAGTTGGCCGTCTTCTTGGGCAGCGCAGTCGGAGGTTACGACCTCTTGCAGCAGATCGGCGGCGCAGCCATGGAGGGCTAAGTCTGTGAATTCTGCCACAAATGGTGCATATTTGTAGTTAACCTTGTATTTGCCACCAGAAGTAGCCCAATCTGATGCATCCCATATGGTGGCATATAATCCCATAGGTTTTGAGGGAAAATCTGCCCCCATTGCATCATTTCTTACTATCTCTCGGATTGGGACATCATCAATGTAAAATCTGCAAAATATTAAAACCCTAAAGTCAAATGATATTTGGTGACATGTGGATTAAGTTGTATGCTTTGTATAACTTATTCACAGAACAAATTATTAAAAACCCTAAAATATTGTATTTCAACAAGTAGTTGTCACGTTTAAGTTAATATTCACGTTGTATCGGTCGACAAGTCTATTTTTTTGAAAAAAAAAAAAAAAAATCTAAATACTACTAGCACCAAGGCAGCTTTGCCTATCCAACGGTCTTGTCACAACCCCACTAATCTAGATGGGTCAGTCCACGCTGCGGGTTCGACTATATCCAACTTGAACCAAGCCAAACAAGGGTCGGCCCATTGATCCCACCTAAGCTGCCGTCCGGGCCCACCTCTACCCTTCTAGTCATATGTCGCATATGAGTCCTTTTCGATTTTAATTCCCACTATAACGTGTCTTTTCTTCATATATACGTGACTTTTTGTCATTGGTATTCAATTTGTTAGATTTTTTGTTGCTCAAGCAATTGAAATAGTCAAATTTGACATCCAGCCGCGACTGACAATTGAAAGAGGCACAGAAAATTGTAAAGAAAAAAAACACTTACATGATAATATTTGTGGTCCACAGTATGCTGTAACGATGGAATTCTTTAGAAGGATCAAACCAAAGGTAATATCTTTCTTCTCTTCCTCTATTTGTGCTCCCATTTCCATACATATTCGTCTGAAATCTCCATCTTTTTCCTCTTATATTTCCCAAGAACTCGAAATCCAATTCATCGTGACTCTTCCGAAATACATCTCCATTTGTCATCTGCAAATATTCCACCATGACGGCTAAAATTTTAGATAATATATTTGCTTGCTTTGACGTTATGTTGAACACGCCATTTCATATAAAAGCAATCATATAAATCTTCAATATATTAATCGACGTGGGATTTATCCCTTACCAATAACGACAATGATGAATACCATGATCATGAAAATCACGAATATTTTAGATTGGTTGTGAAATATACAAAAGATGTGGTGAAATATAATTGGATTAGAATTTCTTCAATCAAATAACAAAAAAAAATCTCAACTCTCAATTTGACACATCGTAAATCATTATGTAATTCCATTATATATATAAGTGGCAGAATACAATTAATACTTGTATACGTACATAAAACGCTACGACGATCCCTGCAGTGTATTCTGACGGCAATTTAATTTTGGCACTGAAGAAACCATGGTCGTATAAGTCTGAAGATTTGAATCCTGAGCCTGTAAAAGACAAGTAACATTAGAAACCTCAAAATTCACAAAAGCAGCAAAAACTCTGTCTATGCATGTCTTTAAATAACCATAATATTTGTGTTCATAACAGTACTAAAAAACCTGTGCAAAATCCGAAAATTCACGCACACACCACACGCACCTGTGTATTGATTCAGATGAAGTTGAACGCTATTATCATCTGCAGAACGAATAATATTTCCTTCACCAAAAAGATAGCTAAAGCCTTTGTTGAATGTAACAGTGTCTACTCTGAAAGTAGCATCAACTATGCAGAGTAGATTGAGGGAAAGGAGAAGAGAGAGAAAGATTATTGTTTTAGAGAGAGGATGGAACGTATCCATTCCTCGTGTCACTCTGAAGCTTAGAGAGATGTTTTTTTTTTTTTTTCCCCCTGAATCTTATTGCTTGAAAATTATCGCTGTTTATACATACAGTTTAATGGTGTACAGTGAGAGAAAGAGAAGTTAGGGGTCTGATTATTGGATATAAGAGGATAACAGGCTTACAGTTGAGGGGATTTAGGGAAATAAATGGATTAATGACTAGTTCAAACTTGTATTATTCATTATTGGGAAATTTATATATATACCTATCATGATTTGGAAATTTGGAATAATTATTTCAAAAAAGGAATTATCGAACTCCTCGTTTTTCATTTTCAATCTTTTCCACTGAACGAAAACATATAAACCGATCTAGAAGAAAGAAAAAAGCAATTAAAATTCGTGATTAGAAGGAGTCAAATTCTAGAAAGAATTATTTTACAGCTTCTTGAGAAACTGATGGTAAGTAAAGGACGAAGGGCCATTCAAAAAAAGAGGGCACTAACTATGTCTATTAGTTTATATATATTATATTTAAATTAAATTGTACAAAAAAACATAAATCACGCGTATTACTTTTGGCACATTGAGTGGACGTCAAAATAAAGATGTTGACAAATTGCAAAACAAATATATCATTTGTTTTATTTAATATTTTCTTTTTCTTTTTCTTTTTATTAATATGCATGAAAATGATTTGTGTGGAAGACGTATTAAATGCGGATGATGCACAAGATAAGTAACTATCGTCTGTTTGCCACTTGAGTAAAGATCTTATTTCGAGGACCAATTAAAATTAGTTTAGTCGGTAAGATATGCTCTTAACACTTGAACTCAACCTGAGCCTCACAAGTCGCATGTCCAACCATTATCTTCGTCGCCGACTAGGTATAGCAATTTTAAACATATATAAGTCGTTTCAAGCCGTTTGGACAAAAATCTTACTTCTAGTAGATTTTGATAAAAATTGATAAAATGTAATGTTGAAAAAATTGTGGATCCCATGAAATGTATAGTTAAAATTAATTATTGACTTTAAAGTAAATTTTAATAGTTTTTAGCTGAACCAAACGGGGACTAAACATCTCGAATTAAAATTTGAATTTTTTTTTTTTTTTAGGTTAAACGTCTAGAATTTGTCAAAGTGAGCAGCATTAATTGTTTGAACCCAAGACCTAGAGAAAACGTGAAAACCTTTTAATCAAATAATAAAACTTGGATGGTAGGTTACATATCTAACTATATTCAGCTATAGAGAATTAATACTTTTAAATGAATTATTATATTTTATGTATGGTAATATTAAATTTCAATTATAGGAATTTATACTTCTAAATAATATTATATTTTTTGTATGAAAATGATTTGTGTGGAAGACGTATTAAATGTGGATGATGCACGAGATAAGTAACTATCGTCTATTTGCCACTTGAGCAAGATCTTATTTCGAGGACCAATTAAAATTAGCTTAGTCAGTAAGATATGCTCTTAACACTTGAACTCAACCGGAGCCTCACAAGTCACACGTCCAACCATTATCTTCGTCGCCGACTAGATATATATAGCAATTCTAGATTAAAACATACACATAAATAAGTTGTTTTAAGCAGCTTAGATAAAAATCTTACTTTTTGCAGCTTTTGATAAAATTTGATAGAATGCAATGTTGAAAATTTGTGAATCCCATGAAATGTATTGTTAAAATTAATTATTGACTTTATTTGTTTGAACCCAAGACCTAGGGAAATTGTAAAAACCTTTAATCAAATAATAAAACTTGGATGGTAGGTTACATATGTTACTATATTCAGCTATAGAGAATTAATACTTTTAAATGAATTACTATATTTTATGTATACTAATATTAAATTTCAATGATAGGAATTTATACTTCTAAATAATATTATATTTTTTGTATATGAATATTAAATTTCATTCATAGTGAATCAATATATTCATGTTCTTAAAACATAGTTGTTGGCTTTGACTTGTGAAAGAACTAAGATAAGTTTCATAGGAGAAACATAGCTATACTGTCTTTGCATGGAATTTGCTAGATTTTAGTATATATGATTGGAAAATAATCTACTTTTAGGAGTGACCAAAATAAGCAGCTTAAATTAAGGTGCCTAAATTATATGTTATAACCTTCAATTTATGGACAGCTGTCATACCAAAAAATCTTATCTTCTTGTGAAATTAATTAATTTGTCATAATCAAGTGTTCCAAGTGGGGAAGTAAGCTAGCATGTTTGGATAAGCAAGAAAAATAAGTTAATTTTAAGTAACATACTTTTTTTTTCTCTCTTTTTAAGAAAGAATAACAATTTTTTTGTTTAAATAAACCTTACCTTATTGTTAAATAAGTAATTAATTACTCATTTTCTATAGTCATCAATTAATTTTTTTTTTTTTAAATAAGTGAAGTTTTTAAGCTTGGCAAACATGCTCTATTTCAATTTTTACTTAAGTACGAAAATAACATGAATTGAAAAACAATCTCAATTTTACTTTTATATATTGGTAGGGTTTAAATTGGAATTTTTATTTTTAAAACTCTACTCAATTTATTGAAGTAATAAAGGTTTAGCCTTGATGATTACATTGGTAGAAGAACAATATTATATATCCTTAGATTGAAAGTTATAATCTTAATCCCTGTTTGACACCAATTAATTTATTTTATGATTTGCTACATAATTATTTTCAACTGCATATGTACACACTAAAATATTCTAAATACATATTTTAAAAAAAAAATTCCTAATTTTTAACCACATATTTTTCTAAAAATACTATTCAAAACCTTTTTTTGATTTTTCTACAAGAATTGTTGTCAAACAGGCTCTCAGTGTCCACGAAATACTTGTTTTATTATTTTCTGATAGCTTCTTTGTAAGTTGTATGGTAACGTGAACCGTACAGTACTATCTTGTACTTAAAAAAAAAGTTAAAAATTGTTTATTAATATATTTTCTAATATTATTTAGTATTTTGTAACGAGAGCATACTCTTACGATATTAATACAAGTACACCGACTAATAATATAAGAAAAATTGTCGAATCTTCCAAGCGAGACTAGGGGAATAATGTTTTGATATCAACTCATAACATAATAACGTAGTGGATGCAATTTTCTTCAGTTACTTATTTTCTATCTTGTAAGTGACAACTTTTTGCTATTTGTAATATTAGATTTGTCTGGTAATGTCTCGCTGTCATTTAATAAAGTTGTGATACAAAGTGGTTACACCAACTGAACAACTGCTCATTACATAATTTATACATAGGAAGATATCGAAAACTTGCCCCTTCAATTATTGATTTATAAATTATATTAATTAAGTGAATAAGCAATGGGAGAATAGCTAATTCTCTACACTTAAATACTCTTAATTTTAAAACATTTGTTTACTTTCTTATTGTATTCTATGATGTGATTGAGAAAAGAATACTCAAAACTACGTTGTTATATTTTATTATTTTATTACTACGCAATATCCTGTAACGATTTTATCGTATGATTTAATGTGATATGCAAAAATGATAAAATCTATATTCTACTTGTCTTAAGAAAATATATGTATTGTACCAACTATTACCATTCGCAATCGACTATCACCAAGGCCTCGTAGGCAGTGAATCTCACGTGTTTTTTTTTTTTTTAATTTTTACTTTTTCTTCATATTTTTTACGAGCCCAGGAGCTTGTGCTCGGCTCGACCTGCTTGGCTCGGGCTCATCTTGAAATAAGTTCGAGTCGTTCATGTGCCAAGTTTTGATGAGTCGAACTGATGACCTACTCGACCTTTTTACCACCCCCAGTATGAATGAAATAAAAAATTATATAAGGATATATTAAGGTTGGCTATTATTACATTAAAAATAATTTAGTATTTTAATTCTTATCTGGTTGTTGGTGAGTTGCTTTCTCCGCCGTCTTCAATTGTGGGCGCTTCCTATTGGCGAACAAATCAATTTCTTGGACCCACTGTTCAACTTATGACTTAAATTTCAAGAAAAGTTAATGCGGTGTCTTTCACGCATGCTTTCCTTTTGCTTTCTTATAACATCAATTTTATTTTAAATTAATATTAATTTGAATTATAGTCATTGTAACTATTCAACCCGACTTGAACCAGACCCCACTGTAGCAGCGACAACGGGGCGGTGCAAGGCGAGGAGGGATGGGGTTGGGACAACCACTCTCGTCTCCCGACTCATCGAATATTTTTGTTACTTTATCACATCCATATATTTGGTTAAGGTGGGTCGAGTCAAGTTTCTTGTCTCTTTTATTTTTTTATTTTTTGTTTATCTTTTTTATGTCTTTAATTGCTGTTTTTTGCTCTTTTTTTTTTCAATTTGTTAAAAAAAAACTCGTATTCCTTTTAAAAAGGAGGATGGCCTTTTTTTCTTAATTTTGATGATAAAAAATTTAAATTTGAAATGGACTTTAAACGGACGGGTAACGATGCGAGGACCACATTTTTGGTATCCGTCACGTACCTGTCTAGAGGCAACAATCCCTGTCCCATTTACCCCATAAAGCAGAGAATCCCCATCACATTCAGGGAGGAGCCTCACAAGTATTGAATTTAACATATAGTTTTTTGTCATTCCTTCCCTACCAATGCATTTGTTCTCTGGCTCGGTGAAACAAATACATAATATTATCTTTTAACTGTGTCTATGTTAACAAATGATATTTGATTTCTTTCGTCATTTGATGTGAATTTTCAGATATAATAATTTTAACTTTAACATTTAAAAATAGAGCATAATCAATATTTTTATTTATGTTGGTTTTTTCTTTCTTTTTTTGGAAACAAATAAACATTTTACGTCGCTCGCGGTTGATTTGTCATAATTAAAACAAAAGAAATTATTTATTTTCTGTCATTTAAGTAGTTATATTATATATATTTTTGCTTGCTATATTAAAGGAGGCTTCTTCTTGATTAAGCAACGAAATATATACTTTTGAACCCATACTTGAAACTTCACCAAAGTGCAATTGCACTTTGCTTAAAGAGTTTGGTGATTGACTAGTTTGAAGTGAACGAGTCAAATTTTTACTTGAATTTATCTATTTTTAATCACTTTGATTGATTAAGCAGTTGTTGACCGATTCCATTACAAGAAACTTGATAGTATAAATAACAAATTAATAATTTTATTTATCATCATAGAATATCGATGATGTGGCAATCTATGTGAAATAATAGGATTTGACAGTTAAATTTTTATGAGAGAGAGGGAGGAGAGAGAGAAATTTGAGGGATAATGGGTTGCCACGTAATCAATGTTCCATCATCATGATAATAAATAATATTATTCTAACAATTTGAGTCGTCCATTTCTAAATTGATGTAGTCTGATTTTAATGACTAAATACTGCATACATAATTATCTGAGTTGAACCCTTCGTACTATTGAAATTTTGATAAAAATTTATGAAAAGTACGTTTTCCCTATAGAATCTCTTGTATTCCAAGTGTGCACTTGATGAATATCGAATATAACTAGACATGATTAAGAAGTATAAAACAGAAGAATTACGACACTTTACTAACACGTGGGAGAGCCAACGTGGCACGGTGAGAACTAGTACGTATTCTTTTATGTGTCCCTTAATCAAGTTTATTTTCTTTCAAATTAAAGAAAAAAAAAGAGAGATTTATCGCGAAGAAATTATATCTTAATTCAATTATTTGACGTTAATAATAAGGAACAACATTGGCCCGGCCATTAAAGAAGAGATGAGAAAACGGTAAAATTGTCGGATACTTCGTTTTTTGTTTATCCGTGCATGAATATGACACTAATCAGCAACAATAAGAATATGTATGTATTCACTTACCTAGTTGACTCCAACCTGTATTATGGCCCACTTTAACCTACCCTACACCCAATTACACCTAATCATCAACGGCTAAATATTTTGTACTTGTGCTAAACTCAAACTTACACTAACAACAACAACTAGCCCAGTAAGATGATCAGTTCTACTAAATGATGCAATACAAAAAACAGAAAAGTTCATGGAAAAGTAGAGATAGAAAATTCAAAAGTCTGGAATTTTTCTTCTAGGATCGAAAATGATATCCAAGAATTAATGGTCATTAGTACAAAACGTCCATACGATTGAATTAATTGTGGAAAACATTCTCACCTTTTATTTTCACCCTTATTTACACTTTTCATTGTGGAAATCATCTTACACCCATCTGCTATTAGTTCCTCCGTTAACTGCACATCTGAACTTAGTTCCCTTTTAAAAGATGAAGGATAAAATGGTCCTTTTTTCCTTACGAACATCCTTTTCACAGCCATTCCCTCCCCTTCTCCTTTCATCTCTTCTCATCTTCTCGTCACACATCTCTGTACGCAATGGAGGATAAAGCGGAAGAAGGTGTTGAGAATTTACTTATCATGNACTGATTCTCGAACTCTAATGATCACGATCTGCACTCCAAGCTATCCAATTGTCCAACCTCCAATGGTGATTCACACAGAAAACAAGAATGACATCTAGATTTTTCTCTTCTTGTGCTAGCAAGAATAATGAAAAATTACATACAGTTTACAAACCCTAACGCCTATTCATATAAGTCTGGTGTGCTGTCGTAGGCACCCAAAAATAGTTCTTAAATCTCTAAAACTAATGTAGTAATGAAAATAAGGGTCGATCCCACGAAAAGTGTGTAATTCAACAATTTGTGTTTCGTATAACAATTGGAGGAGTTTTGTTTATAAAGAGATTAATCTTATATTCACACAGAAAACAAGAATGACGTCTAGGTTTTTCTCTTCTTGTGCTAGCAAGAATAATGAAAAATTACATACAGTTTACAAACCCTAAGGCCTATTCATATAAGTCTGGTGTGCTGTCGTAGGCACCCAAAAATAGTTTTTAAATCTCTAAAACTAATGTAGTAATGAAAATAAGGGTCGATCCCACAAAAAGTGTGTAATTCAACAATTTGTGCTTCGTATAACAATTGGAGGAGTTTTGTTTATAAAGAGATTAATCTTA
>CAIGRM010071781.1:0-17662 GCA_903798335.1 Fraxinus albicans | reverse complement strand
TTTAGAGAGTTAAAATTTTGAAATAATCCAACAAACTCTTTATAAACACTAAATTTTACTACTTCAAAAAAATATTTGTTATTTTTGTTTATCTTTTATTTTAACTAACTTTTTTTTAGATCATTTTATTATTTTTCTACATTGAAAATTGAAATATTTTGAATCCATTTAATTATAGAGATTGAGTTTGGCACTCCAAACTCAACTCTTTAAATTAAAATATTAAATAAAAGAGTCACTCTCATTATTATTTTAAATGTTGACTCTTTAAAATATAAAACATCACTTGTTTAAAGAGTCTTTTGGAGGTGTTCTTGAATTGTGTATTTGTGTTAAGTAATAATAAAGGTCAAGGACAAAATTATAATTGATATAAACGTTGAAGACCACCATAACAATTTTCTTTTTTAAGAAAAATTCGCCAACTAAATTCCAGGGTGAAGCTTTTGAACTCAGATGCGATTTTGAGTTTAGAATTCAGAAAATCCTGTGCCATTGTTTGTATCCCAATGGAAACTGCTTTCCGTCCAATTTCATGCACTATCCTCTTTTGCGGCACAAAAAACAGTAGTAAATTGCACTATCGAGTGCCCACTAAATATCTCAGTACTAATTATCTACCTTCACTCGCTCTCAGTTTCCCCAGAAATTATGCCTTCAATTTTGGGAGGAAAAACAATAGGAGGTTCCTTTTTAATGGGTTCATTAGTGCCTCTTCCAGCAGTTTTGAATTTAACCCATCTCAGCAACTCGCCGTTCTTCTTGAAGTTGAAGGGTCTCTCATCTTTTTATTTTTGCGTATTCTTATCTGTTGTGTGTGTGTTTATGCTGCTTTTGTGGAATTTAACTTTTGTATTTTTGTTTGTTCGATATTTTTCCGTATATAGCGTTTGAATTCAGTTTTTGGCTTAATTTGAGTCGGATTAAAACGTTAACTGTTTTTTGAAGTATGTTACAGAAATTTGTAAGGGTCTGGGACTGTATGTGTATATTTATTGGAACATTAGAGCTGTAATCCGGGAAAACTATTTCACTCAAACTAGTTTTAATTTTTACCAGCTCCAAATCCCAATTGCAAGACTTCTATGAGACTGCTGCCAAAAAAATAAAAAAATAAATAAAGACTTAACTGCAGCAAATTTGTTGTATTTGGATTCAGATGGCAATATGAATTGCAATTTGGCCTAAATTTACTTCGAAGTTTGGGGTAAGGTTCAACTATGGAGATGTCTATTATACACCATCCGTTCTCAATTTTCTGATGCACCGTGAAGAAACTTATAATAGAATGTTGTGTGGAAATTGATTGCAGTTCTCTGTTTTAGATACCTTTAGACCACTAGAAGTCTTTCATTTACAGTTAGTGTTGATATAGATACTTGTTAACAGTCATATCTGCATCCTGACACAGTACTGTAACTTTCACTATTGCTTGTGGATTTACTAGAAATTTCCGTTTCTTCAGGGTTTTAATGGATGTCTATCGCTTGGGTAATTGCCAAGCCTTCAATGTAGGTGCGGCATACGCTTTAAATTATATGTGCCGCTATCATTTCATTAATTTATTTTCATGACTGTGATTAAATGGGAATTACATCATTACAAGTCTCACATTTCTTTATTTGGCAAACTCAGCTTTCCGTAAGCTGGGATTAGACTGTGCAAATTGGACTGAACCAGTCTATCAAGACCTTGTAAGGTGTGATGTTTTACAATTATCCATGCATATAGTTGACTTTGGTTTTTTGTGTTTTTGAGGCTTTATTGCTCATTATTCAAAATTCAGTTTGCTGTAATTTTTCTCTTTTTCATTAGAACGGATAAAACAAGAACACATGGAGGTAGTGTTTATTGAGATAATTGAAGGAATGCACTTAGATGGTTGGAGAGCTCTCATCAAGAAGGGTCAAAGATATCTATTAATGTGGTTACACAGTATCTGGTTTTGCTGGACCTTTCAATTGATATAGGTTGGATCAAACGAAGTGGTGAAAAAATAATTTATGTAGCTAACCTTTTTTTTTTTTTTTGGGGGGGGTACAGTATCTGGTTTTGCTGGACCTTTCAATTGATATAGGTTGGATCAAACGAAGTGGTGAAAAAATAATTTATGTAGCTAACCTTTTTTTTTTTTTTTTTTGAGGGGAGGGGGTGGCGGTAAAGGTTAGCATAGCTGTTACATTCTTATCCTTCTCAATCAAAGTGAAGCCTAAAATACTGAGTTTCTCGACACCTGTAAAGTCATGGGTTCAGAATTCATCCATTTAAAAGAACCATGGAAAAAATGTAAAAGATATCCTCAGACTGATCAAAGTAGTAATGCTTGTATTCCTATAATTAAATTTGGTAACCTTTTGGGTTGTTTTTCCTTGCGTTGGTCTGAGAATAAAGGAAGTTTCAGGAATAATGTTCTTTTACCAATCTCTTTTATAGTAAGAGGATGGAAGAAAAATGATTGGAATATAAATGAAGAAACAAGAAGAATATGACAGCTGAAAAGAAATCCAGGCCAGAAATCTATGAGATTATACTCCTTCTATCACTATATTGTGTACAACTTTATACTCGTCTTCAAAATCTAATTACATTTATGTTTGGTGCTTTTCCTCTTCCTATACCTGGCTACAAGTTGGGGGTAAATAAATGTAATAAGTGTATACGCATTTTATATTTTGCCTTAAATTCTCTCCGTCACTTTTAGTCTTCCCTTACTTGGACATGCATATCTAAACCAAAAATTCAAGCATATCTGTCTTCTTCATAAAGGTTTCAATTACTGACTTATCTAGTACAAAGTACAGTCACAGATTACCGTTTAGTATGTCGTTGCTTCAAAAATTGATTCCTTTATTCTCAGGAAAAGTGCTGGGGATGAGGAAAGGATGTTAATCTTGTATTTTGACAGGGTGAGCTCCTGTAATTATATTTAGGGTAGTCCAAATGTAATAATTCTTAAATTCTTTCTCAACTTCAACTGATAGTAATATATTTTTGTTAATTCCTTACAGATTGGTTGGCCTACCTCAGTTCCTACAAACGAGAATGGAGCTTTCATGAAACGCGTTCTTCGAGAGAAGGTACCAAATGATGATTACAAGTTCCCATCCACATCTCTCTGTATCATCCACCAACTCATTTTGTTCTCTGGTCTCTCTTTTTCTCTTTAGATTTTCTCTAGTTCTGACCTAAACTTTAGCTCAGAACTAGAGAAAATCATTATTCCATCTGAAGACTCGATTTTCCTTCTGGTTAGTTTTTGTATGCACATGCATATGACTGCATCTTTTATGGAGAAATATTACTTGTGCCTGAAGCCAAATGACACATGAGAGTATATAGTTGTATCAAATTTCCAACATTTCATTAGTGTATCTCTCACTTTATATTTTAACCACAGTAAATATTGTTTCCAGAAGTGGCTGAATTATTAATTTACTGTCTGCAGAAGAATGCTCTGGATGATCTTGTCATGTCAAAAGCTTTCCCTTTAAGACCTGGTGTTGTAGAGTGAGTAATCTGATTCTGTTGTGATTTAACCTGGCATGTTTTGTGCTCAAGACCGTTTTCTTCATCAGAGTTCTTGGCAATTCTGGTTCTCCAATCTTTGCCATCTTAATAAATACAAATTAGCTCCACGTAAGGGGTTTAGGCCTTCATAAAACCTATACCATTAGCAATGGCAGTTATCCTTAAAACTGGAGAATGGATGGCATCTTCACAAATATGCCTCACTTGTTTCTCTGATAAATTGTCCCCCTCTTACAATTTTTACTGGTCAGCAGTACCACACTAAGAATTTAACACTGTCATTTGCAATTATTTATTTATAATATCTGGTCGATCTTCTTTGTAATGTGATTGTTACTTGTATCATGTGATCCCTTTACTGCAGGTTCATTGATGAGGCATGTAAAGAAGGTGTACCTGTGGTCTTTTTAACGGCCTACAGTACAAGTGGAGAAAAAATAGCAAGGTTTGTGTCTGATCACCGAAAATATTTAAGCAGGGGTGAAGCCAGAAAACCTGGGGTTTTTTTGAAAGAAAACTAAGGGGTGAAGTGCAAAACAGAGGTCTGTCCCCCGCGAGGGGAGGGGGTTCCCTCACTCTCCCAGCTGTACACTAGCTTTGCTCGTGGGTGAGAGGATATATTTTTGTATTAAGAGAGGCCAAACTTTGTGCCTATGTCTATTAGAATGGTCACTACTTCGGGGTCTCTTAGTATGTATAAGTATATCAAATACGTGCAGATATTAGGTTTTGTTTGAATGGGGGCAATCAATACAGTATACAACAGTAAGGCCATGGCATCATTTGGCAAATTGCTGATATTCTCCCAAGAATAGACATACTCCACTAGTGCTAGTCTTCCCTTGTTAACAAATCTTAAGATGGACTATTTAATGTAATTAGCCATATGTTTTCATTTTTATTTTTCTTTTTTGGTTATTCATCGGATACCTAGTTTTTACTACATATTTGGGTCTTATTTTTTGGCGTTATTATGTCTGAAAATGACCTAATAGCTGATCCTTAATGATGGTCCAGCTTCATCCATATGAGAAGTGATTCTCTCCTGGTTTTCCATTTCCCTTCTGATGTCGGTACTATGATTGACAACGGAGACATTATTGTTATCATGTTATGTATTACTTGCATTGAGTGAGGGAATCCTAAAATGGCTGCGCCAGGCACATCACTTTTTTTTTTTCTTTTTTGTGTGTAAAATTCCTTAGTCTTACACGGCTATTGAAATTGCTCGAAACTGGCAAATCACTTTTTCATAAATCTAGAAATTAACACAGCTGTTGATCACAGCTAAATTTGATTGAAGATCTTATGACTTGATGTGATGCATTTTCATTTTACCTTTGTCACATCAAGTTTTTGTAGTCTTGGCCAGGTTTTGGGGAAGAAATATATGAAAAGCTCAAGATCAGTTTATTAATGTTATTTTCATTGAACCCATCTAGGTCTTTTATTACGAATCACAATCAGGGTAATGCTAGCTGACAATGATATATGCTTCTCTCTAGAAATTTAGCAATTATTTGCAGTTTTTTAATTCCTTTGGTCTGATGAATGTTAGCAGTTGCATGGTACGTATCTGGTATGACTGTTTTATGGTTTATGGATAAGATTGGAATAACTAAATGCCTTTCATTTGATTGATTATTAGATCAATTGTTGAAAAGCTTGGAGATGATAGAATGTCGAAGACAAAAGTAATTGGAGACGAAGATGTAAAGCAAAGCTTTTACGGCCAACTTGTGTTTGGTAAAGGAATATCTTCCAGTATGGATGAGCAATTAGCTAAGGAAGTGGCCAAAGCAGGTAGGACTGGAATCTAGGTTCTTTTGTTTTTCCCTCATCACTTGCTTTTAGAGAAAAACTAACAAAAATTTCCTTGTCTTCAAGTTCAGCTTCTGCTGAGAGACAGAGAATTGCCGAGGAGGTTGCTTCTATGCTGAAATTAAAAGTTGAACTTAATACTGGCGCTAGTGAAAGGTTTTTCCACATTCTTTGTCCATACTATTGTATAGAGTTTTAGCACGTTTTCTTCTCTAATTTATGTTGTATGACCCATCATTGAACTGGAACAAAAATAAATGCTTTGAATATTAAATGCTGTCTTTAGATAAGCTTCCATTTCAAATGTAGCATGTAACTTCTCTTACTACAAAGATTCAGTTTCACAAATGTAAAAATCTTAATTTTTGCATTTCGGACGTAAAATCATTCATTAACATTTAGGAGGCTAGAGCAAATTTGCGATGCATGAAGCTTTGACTTTCTATGGTTCTTATTTTGAATTTTTTGGCTTTGTTTATAACTGCACTAAGGTGTGAACATGTCTGCACACATGTACCAATTGGAACATTAAACTTTCTTAATTCTCAAGATTATATTAATTGGGACTTACAGCAATAATCTCTTAGTCGGTGCAATTGATTCTCGGAATCTGCTGAACCAAGTTAAATTGCCTGTGTCTGTGGTACAGATTGCAAAACATTATTGCTACACTAAGGGCGGCGGCGGAATATGCAGACGTACCTGTACACAGCTGTGTTCTGGTTGTAGGAAGCCGGTCTGGAGTTGCTGCTGCTGAGCGAATAGGCATGCCTTGTGTAGTTCTCCGGAGCAGGTAACATAAATTCTATATTTGTTCTATTTTTCTGCTTGTCTTGTGATATGAAGACTGTAGACTATGGAACTGCAGTTTTAAGAGGGTAAGCAAAAAAGCAATATTTAGCTACAATTGGTCGTTTCTTTGTTTTTATAATGTGAGATAGAAAACACTTGCCAACTGAAACTTGCCTGCAATTTGAAATCAATTCTACCATAACCTCTAGTCCCCAAGCTAAGGTGGGAGTTGGCACAGCGACTATCAATAAGATTTTGTGAGACAGTGCAGTTTGGCTAAGCTTAAAAGATTTAATTATAAGTAAATTTTAAAATATATAATGTTTCATGGATAACATTAGAGAAATAAGTTACTTATTTGGAAAAACCTCTATAGTGTCAAAATAAGTAACTTTTTTTTTTTTAACTTGTAATTATTCGTAGCTTGCTTTTGAATATAGTCTTTCAAGATTTACTTCATCCTTGACATCATAACTTATTGTGTTTTTCCATTGCTACATCCTGATCAACCTTTTCTTTTCCTCTTTTATTGTGGTGGATCCTGAAGTTCGACATCTAGAGCTGAGTTTCCTTCAGCGATTGCCATAATGGATGGATTTGGTGGTGCAGATTTAACAGTTGCTCGACTTCGCAGAAAATTGTGGTCATAAATATATTCCATAATCCTCATTTCCAGCGTGCCAGACTTCAGTTTTGCTGTTTATGGAGTCCATGGTGTAGAATGACAAGTTGGGCAGGCTATTAAGTTATTTGTTCAACATTTATTTTTAATTACAAAATCAACTGCGGTTCTTGCCTTGAACCTTTGGTTTTAGCTGTTAAATGCAATTTCACTCTTGAGTAATGCTACTCTGCACCAATGTCCTCGTTGGTCAAATCTCAAGAGCCAGTCAAATCAAATACCATACTTGTGGCCCCCGACCTGCTGTCCTAGTTGGCAGGATTAAAAGGTAGAAAATTTGCTGTGGCTAGGAATACAAGGCTTTGTCTTGACAATACAAAAATTGATGTGTATATTTTAGAGTTAATTAAATTAATACTCACTAAAATTATTTTACTATTTGTTCACTTAAATTTAAAAAGTTACTCACTGCTCACTCATATTTGAAAAAGATTACACATTCATCACTCCTATAAATTTCATTCATCCCATTGGACGGATGAAAATCGTATGTAGCGTTGGCGAATTCCACGTGGACATATGAAATTGGTATGAGTGATGGATGAATAATCTTTTTTCAATATAGGTGAGCAGTGAGTAACTGTTTTTAAATTTTGGTGAACAAGTAGTAACCTAAGATAAAGTCAATGAGGATGACCATTATTTTGAGAAAATAGAGTTTTGAATAGTGATTTTTAGAGAATGTAGTTAAAAAGTAAGAAAAATTTTTGGATTTACGTGTAAAAATTTTATTATGTAATTAAAAATGAGTATGAGAATTAAAGAATTTTAAAATAATAGTTGTCAAACAGAGATAGTTAACTCGATTTTAAATGGTTATCTTTTTTGAATTTATTTGGTTTAATTTCACATAAAATTATGAATTTGTAAAATTTTAATCCCTTTTCATTAAATTTTATAATATTATGTGTGGGTTGGCTATAATGTTGCTACTTGCTTAATCAATTGAATTTTTTTCACACTTGACATTTTTTAGTCATTCATTTTATATTGTTATTTTGCTATATTTAAATTCACACTCCTCAACTTTACTCTAGTACACATTTTATAAGTATTTCTGTTTGCCACAACGTTACTATTAAATTTATTTACTTATTAATTATTAAATGAAGTTAGTGAATTGTTGTTTGTCTGACTTGTTTATATATAAATTTTATTATATTAATATTTTTCAAATACTAATCCTCCTTAGCAAAAATTCTACATCCCCACTAGACCTTGACATGCTACTAAAATCATTAAAATAGGAAAATAGAAATCTAAACAAAAATGTGCAAAGATCCGTTAAGAAAACGAGAGGCTCAACCGATGAATGTGAAAAAAGTATTGGCTTATGCATAGAGAGTTCAATTTTGTAAATATTTTTAAGTACAACATAGCCAAGGGTCGAGAGTCAAAAGAGTTTGATTGGCTGACTGCAGAAGGACCGGTTCATTTTTTTAAACTGGTCCGGTGTTTACAAGTAATTTTTCCAAGTTTAAGACATTGTGCTCTCTTATTGAATGCTCATTCTTATATATCTTGAAAAAAAAATGCAGTTCACGTATACTCATGTTTACAGCTCAATGAATAACAATAGAAGTATCTACTTATTAACCATGGACATAAACCAAATTACAATTGCCTTACAGGAAGTTGAGAAATGAACATCGGAAACTAATATATATGATAATCATCAAGAAATAAGTTCAATCGACATCTTTATTCGAAGATAAACTTTCCATTACAGACAACAATTGCTACACACGTAAAAATCAAGACAAACGTACTTTAATCTTTCAAAGCAACACACATAAAATCAAGACACAATGACTACAAGAAGCTATCACACACATAGGACTATGGTAATAAAAGTGGCTATACCATGAGCCACAGCACATAGCTGTCAAGGAACATGTGCTTATTATGAAATAAAAGCGGGAAACCCATTAGATTCACGCACAAACTCCTTCACTAATAGCTTAGGAAAGGAGATTTGGACATGGTGAGTTGGCATTTTGACTGTGACCAATACAATGTGCTTCACCACTGCAATTAGCAAAGGACATTGAATGGCCTAGTCGAGGCCGCTCAAACAAAAAACATGACGTCTTGCAGATCAGGATGTATGTTGTAGAAACTCTGGTTAAATGAACCATTAGGCTGCAACTCCATCGCGACTTCCTGGTACATACGCCCTCTGAATGCGACCATATCTGCATAATACACTGGTGGCACAAGGGAAACAGGTTTTGTGCATCGAGCATATGTGAAGCACATGTGATAAATGAGTTTCTGTATCCCATCGGACGTGAAGGAATTCTCATCCCAAAGGACATAATAATGAGTAGGCCTGCTCGTCCCAATGCCTCCATAATGGCTGAAAAGATAAAAGTCGAACTCAAAAGGATGTACAATTGTTGTGTCTACAACAGTTCCTGGAGGCACGTTTCCAGAGGCACCCCCGTCCCGTCCATTTTCCAGAAAAAGTCGAGTCTGATGCCGTTTTTGAGCAACAACTACAGTGATTTTTGGCTTATAATGACCACCGTCATAAATTGCCTTCTCCAGATCATATAACTCCTCATCTAGTACCATTCCAAATTGTCCATCACTAACACCATCGCGGAAAATCACAATTTTGTTTGGCCAAACACGATTGAGTCGAGCATAAGTCTTGACCAGATCTAAACAGATTGTTCCAAAATTTACAATCTTTTCTTTACGATGTTCCTGTGGGCAAACTCTTGCAGCATAGCGATTTGCAGTAGGCCAATTAATGGAGCCAACTACTGCAACGATGGATGGACAAGATGAATTCCCTCGACCGGGATGATTTACATCAGCTCCAATAAACATAACATGATCTCCATCCTTAAAATTAGGGAGCCTTTCAATTAACTCAAAGTTACTCCCTCCAAGCTTTGCATTGATCTTGAGACAAAGATTTGCAAGATGTTGGTCTTGTCCCTTGTTAGCATGCTCCATCAAAAAACATTGGGTCACCACTCCAATTTGAATCTCCGATACCCATTTAAGATACTCGTAGCCACGATGTTCATCCTCCATCACACAAATAATGATTTGTAACTTTCCTTCATTTTTCTGACTGGACTCCTCCTTAACACTAGCAAGAAGATTATCAAGCCTTCTTACATGCAAAAATTCATCCATTCCCGTGACACGGAACACAAGAGGATCCTCCATAAACATTCCAAGTTTTCTAGATCGAAGCTTCAAATTCTTGATAAATGCACCAGCTTGCAGCCCACCGTAGCTAAAGTCTATCAAAGCCCATCGCTCGACTGGTCTTGCTTCCACCAAAGATTTTCCAACAAGGTTCCACTGGCATTTCTCCTTGTCCACTTTAACGACTTGGGAATTACCAAGCTTTAAGTCAGGAGCATCAATTACACGACTGACAACACTTGTCATGTTCATATCAACAA
Organism: Fraxinus albicans; assembly: GCA_903798335.1. Taxonomy (NCBI): domain Eukaryota; kingdom Viridiplantae; phylum Streptophyta; class Magnoliopsida; order Lamiales; family Oleaceae; genus Fraxinus; species Fraxinus albicans. The sequence goes on along the minus strand of CAIGRM010071781.1, from coordinate 7,411 downwards.
CCATTCCAAAATTCTGCATGACCTCACTGCATAAAATAAACAGAATCCATTATTAGACACACAGTAACAACATATGTTGAAGCATAATAGTATAACATGGTCCACAAAGAAAGTGTAAATTTTAACCAAACTAGAAGTCATGCATATTTATGTTTTACTTAGAACTCCAAAACTTCCCTCTCAAGAAGATTAAGGTATTCTATCATTTATTTATAAGTTATTGTCTCTCTATTCTCGCACACACGCACATAAGATTTACTATTGTATGGATATATAGTTTGAAATAATAAACAAATTCACCATCCAGTTTCATTTCACCTCTTTTTTCCCCTGTTTGAGGGGTGTGAGGCTTGTCGAGTATACATATCAGCTATTACCTTTGATTTTTTGGTGCTTTCTGCATGAATTTCTTATACTAAAACTTCCCACATATTTATTCTTTATGCATTCTTTTCTCAAATAGCTTCAAATTTCAATAGGATCAATTATGGAATATCAACTACTTAAGAACTCATCAAACAAATCAATGAATATCACTGGAATAGTAAACAGTTGGATGTGTAATGCCTATAAATTTCATGCAACATTATTTATTAATAAATGAAAAATAGACTTCAAAAAGAAAATGATGGATTTTAAGGAGAGGCACCAATTTACATGAACACACACATACATGTAAAGAAACAAAGTGTGTGTTTGGTAGGGATTAGTGATATGATGGGAAATGTGTGGTTGAAAAAGAAGATAAGATTATTAATGTGATAGAAAATATTATTTTATTGAAGAATGTGTGGTTGAAAATGAGAATTGATTTACTGTTGAAAATGAGAATTGGTACCAAACATAGCCAAAGTAGGTAATTTTACTTACCCGCAAGGTCCATCATTAGCCTGCACCATTTCACTTGTTGCGTTCTTCCTTTTCTCGGGGTGAATGAGTGATTTTCTTCTCAAGTTCGAACCTGCTTGTCTTTCCAAGTACTCGTTCGGATAACACTGTCCCTCCCCCAGAACACAGAACTCCATGGGTACATCATTAGGCCTGTTATTTTTGGAAAGATCCAAACAAGGAATGTCCTTGAACAAAATATCAGTTCTCCACTTGTCCTTAAAATAATCTACAAGCCTAATTTGCTTGGTTGGCTTGCCTTCTGGACCTACAAGTGAAAAGGAAATCTCGCTTGCATTTTTTTCAGTTAGCCCAGCAATAGTATATATCTGTTGGGTATCACGATGAGTTACTCTTACTTTCAACCCTTTAAGCACATGAATTACCTCTTCTCTCAACCTTTTTACATCGTTAACTTCTTTGAAACCTGAAACATGCTCCTTCAGGAACTCTACAACTGGCAATGGCTTATAGAATGCTAACACCGAATAGTCCAAACACAATGCAGGACTCTGAGACGTGAGCTTTACGCTCTGCTTGAAACCGCTATATGCAGCAACTCCAAAACGGAGGTCATCGCCTGCTCTGAACTCATGAGAATAGAAGCCCCGACCAACAGGAATTCGGTGCCTAGAAGGGTTGTCCTTCATTACCAAATCCATTACATGTAGTATATCACGAGGAATATACGAGAGATTCCCATTTAAATAATCTTCCAGCTTGGAAAACTTCAATTCATTCACAAATTTCATAGTGAACTTGTAGGAACGACTCTTAGAATTTTCACCGTCAGACAAATCGATCTTGAATTCTTCAGTGGGAAGAGGTACTACACTAAAAATGCTTTTTGCACCATCATAAGTCGTTTGCAGGATTGGAAATTGGTTATCAGAGAACCACTTATCTACGAGCAAATGTAATTCAGACTTCGGCACCCTTTTCTTTCCACGTGGACTTTCATGGGATGTAACATGCTCGATATCCACATCGTAGTGAAATATAGCAGCCTCTGAATTAAATCTGATAGGAAAGTGATTAGCAAGGAGCCTAATGGATCGGACAGCAAGTGTCCCTCCCCTGTCAGGCCTCCCAATAGGCACAATTCTGTTCTCCACACTCTCTGCCGGAGATGCAGGTTGTTCTGAAATATTTAGAGCTTGAATTTCAAGATTATCTGCAAGTAAAAAATAATAATAATTACAGAATGAAGAGTTACTTGCTCGTATTATAAATCTAACCCTACCATGTAATAGGTAAATGCCCACAATCAAATACCAAAAAGATGTCATCATCAACAAGAACATATTAACTAACTCCTTGGAGTCCAATCAGCCAGGAAAATTTTGGAGAAGGGCAATAAAACTGCGATAAAATTGGAAAAATAGGTAAAGAGTTCGGGAGCTTTGCAAATTGGGATGAGGACCAAGTGAAGCATTGATTATTGATTCTCATTTTAAAAGCCATGCAATCAATCTTAGGTCGCAACTTTAATATGGCGTGGAAAACTTAGTAAAAAGTATTATTTGTGGATTGATTGAAAAATCAAAGGGAACCAACGGAAAATCGAGGTCAGCTCGGTCAACCAAGCTGGTACCATCCGTGCATGGTTGTCACGTTGATCCTTGGCTTGGTCATATAGAGATAAAACACAAAAACTCGTTACAACAATTGAGAATAACTTGAATAATGTAAGATTGAATATAAAGAACTGTGGGGCGGAAGAAGAGCCTACTCCACCGATGGATTTGAAGGTGGCAATTGCGCACGATTTTACAATGGAAGCTCCACCTTCCTACTCAAGAGTAAGAGATCTAGCCCTGATACTTTAGAATTTGAGGAAGCTATTGACATCCCAAAGCGACCAAAAACGAGAAAATACTACACTAAAAGTGACGAGAAATATGAGTAGGGACCATAGTTAAGAGTCAGCCCATACGCACAATAAGCTTAGATGGAATCCGTTAAACAAATCATCAAAAAATATAGATAGATAGATTATAATCGATTATATCACATATTTTACATGAGATCGAATAAATAATAATAGGAATAGTTAAAAGATTAATACCAGGAGNCATAGTTAAGAGTCAGCCCATACGCACAATAAGCTTAGATGGAATCCGTTAAACAAATCATCAAAAAATATAGATAGATAGATTATAATCGATTATATCACATATTTTACATGAGATCGAATAAATAATAATAGGAATAGTTAAAAGATTAATACCAGGAGTAGATTGAGCTCGTTGAGGCGGAAAAGAGGGTGGAAGAGGCGTTGGACCCCATGGTCTACCACACCATACTCCTCCCCTTACACTTGAGGGCCCTGCTCCTTCCTGTTTAGGACCATAACTCTGTCCCTGAACCGACAGTTGTGGCCTTTCCTGCTGAATCGGAGGCCGGAATCCACGAACACCACCGGAATTTCCCTGAATTGGTGACGTAGTCGTCCGTTGATGCTGATCGGTAAGACCCGAGTGATCCCCAACTCTCCCTCTTCCACGGCCACGTCCCTGACCCTGTTGTTGATTCTGATAATTACCACCTCCACCGCGACCTCGACCATGACCACGGCTATAGATGTTTTTGCCACTATCCATTCTCTCAGTAATGCACTCGCACTCTCAATTTGACTTCAGTAGACTAAACAGAGAAATTTTCTTGATACAACCTCCAACGATCAGTGTGTTTTTTTTTCTTTTTATAGTAAAGTTATTGTTAGATTTTACGAGATGGCGAAAAAGGGCTTTGCTTGGAGACGAAGAATGGCTAGAAATCACCGAGAAGTTTACAAAGGGCAATTCCAGAAGGATCGGTCATCCAAGGGAGAAAATTATGGCAAAACTTGGCGTGCAAGTTTGCTTTTATCGTACGGAGGACATAACTTCACCTTCATACTTTACTGTTCCCGGATTTCTTCAACTGTTTTACGATCAGGAATATAACCTTCAAGGGTGGTTAAAAAATAAAGAGAAATTTTGGATTTATTGAATAATGTGCGATTGAAAACGAGTTTTGAAATAATGATTTTTTTTAAGAATGTGTATCAAATGGGGCTTAATGTATGAGCTTATTAGGCTAAATTTTTAAGTCGGTCAAATTTATTTACACTACTTGAACTCACGACTTATAAATATCACTATCAGAAACTTTACATGTGATTGCACGAGTTCGATTTGATAATAAAATGAGCACAACAAACATAAGCTTCTTAGCATGAAAAACGAAGTCGTTAAAGTGTTCTTATCGAACTCAGAAGGTTATAAATTGAATAATAATGCATGTAATAAACATAGCTTGACTGAGTTTGGGACACTTTCCTAGATTGCTTTGGATTTGTGGAAATAGATCTCCTAATTGATGTGTCTGGTCTATTTGGATTAGTGAATTGGGTCTTAGCATAACAAATATGTCTACAATTAAGTTTTAACAGCTCTGGCTTGATCTCAAATATTTTCAAAATATATTTTCCCTCGCTTTTTTTCAACTGTACGCTCTTCAATAAAATAATATTACACCCAAATTCAAAACTTTTTCTTATTTTTCAACCATACATTCTTCATCACTCTACTATTCTAAAATGATTTCTTAAGAAGAAAAAAAGTACTATTCTTTCAGATGATTTATAAATTATGAGCATGTTTGTTTCAGATTAAAATTCAATTAAAATTGAAAATATGGTCGTTATTGGGTCCCACTCGTTTAATAAAAGTCAACAATAAATGCTAGGTTTTCAATTTTAATCCGATTTTAATCTCTATCGAACACGCCCTATGTATCGACTCCCACATCCCACAAGATTCTTCTTTTGGATTTCAATACATGACCCCTCTTGTATGATGTCGTAGGAATCAACAAATGGTGCTGCCTTTTTCTCCCAAACAGTTGGTGTAAACGATGATGCAACTGTTATTATGGGACACGGCTGGTCAGGAGATATACCATAGCTCAGCTTGGATGTACTATAGAGGAGCCGTTGCCGCTGCCACCGTAAGTAACTACTAATCGCCCGCCCTTGGACTTTGTTATTATTTTCTTACTCTGCATCTCATTTTCAAAACCTAAATAAGCGTGATGCATAAGCCTCATCTATGTATGTGTGTGTGTGTGTGTGTTTTTATGCACCAATTCAATTTGTGCCATAACGCGATTTTCATTCTTTCTATCTAAAGGGAGCATCTGATGGTTCTTTCTTGTCATGATTTCTTACAATGCAAATATAATTACAATTCTTTAATGTTAAAGATCGTTTTATCTGGCCAAAAAAAAAAAAAAATTTGGGTGCAGGAGCTTCAAGCACAAGTTAAGTTTCATCTTTTTGATCGGGCAAAAGAAGGCTTCAGTTGCTTTTCAATTGTATCTTTCTTGGGTGTACTACTGTCTAATGATAGGTAATGCAGGAAGTCCTCTTTAGGCAGTACTATTCACAATTAAATTACTGAAATTTCCATATAATTTTTCCGATTGCCTTTACTTGATTCTGTGGTGTGGCATAAGGTAATCCCAATATAGTTATGACTTGCTGGGAATAAGGTTGATTTGTTAGATGCAAGAAAGGTGGCGACGGAGGCAAGTATACTCTATTTTCTTCTAGAAGAAGGATTTTTTGTTTGATGCTATGTATTCATATTCATTTTTCATATGGAAAAATCAATCTAAGAAAAGCTATCTCTGAGCTTTATTTTCATCACTCAGGTCATTGATTTTCTTGCATATCACGTTCAAAAAGTATTTTCTGTGCATGAACCAAACCTGAAATCAGTCATTCAGGGAAGTTGCTGCCCTTTCCAGAGAATGATAGAATACTTGATGTCCCTTTAAAAATGGACTTATGAGCCAAAAGAAATCTGCACAAAAATCAGGAGACCACGAATATTTAAATGTTGAGTATTTGTTTTTTTCTGTCTGTACTAGGGCATCAATCTTCAGTTGAGAAATGACGTAGGCTTAATTTTAGTGCAGACACTCTTACTTAAGACCATCTAACTCAAGGTTTATCCTGCCATATAAATAGAAACTTTGTGATTTTTCTCTCTTTTCTTTCTATAATAAAAGTGCATATCCATCTGCAGCTAAGAGACTGCCTCGTTTGCAGCCGGTGCCAAACCCGTCAGGCATGGTTGAGGGCTGCTAGTGCTTCTTGTTGCTCTTGAAGTTGACGCATGCTTCACCAAAGAATAGTGTATGTTTCAAGTTAAATCACGTCGCATTACAAACTTGAGCATCTATTTTATGTACCATTGTTTAGAATTGTACAGAAAATGTTCCATCTTCGAAGGTTTTAAGATTTGTGCATTGGGTTCTCATTAATAAAAGATGAGCGGAAGATCTTATTTCTTTGTTTTGAAGAGTGATATGATTTTTTTTAATCATTGGAAAAATAAATAATAATCGTTTTGTTTTTGTGTTTGATCTACTGTTTTTGATTGGTCTTTCATATATTTGTTCATCTTTTGTGCGAGATTTTTGAAGTGCCACGTGATTAGAAAGAAACGCATATTTTTGTTTAATATTTTGTTCACCTATGTCTGTCAATGAATTGAACTATCCTACATGAGAGCCAAATCCAAGCTTAAAAAAATAATAATAGTTCCCTCTTCGTCTCATACAATAGGCAAAACTAAAACCAAAAATTCTCAAACTACATGCAAATGTTGAGACCACAATATACAGCCCAACGGTTATCTATTGTTGATCTCGAAATTTAGCAGCCACTGATGGACAAAAGATCCGACGAACGTTTGCAGTTCGATTGTCAAGTCAACGGTCAGATGAGAGAGAATGAGTGCAATAAACGGATGAGGAGGTTTGAATAGAGTTTGAAAATATATTTCACTATATCTATTTATAGGCCAAGCAAGGCTAACGAATCGAGCTCAACCCCAAGATGATGTTACTTGATTCTATAAGATTTGTGCATTGGGTTCTCATTGATAAAAGATGAGCGGAAGATCTTATTTCTTTGTTTTGAAGAGTGATATGATTTTTTTTAATCATTGGAAAAATAATTAATAATCGTATTGTTTTTGTGTTTGATCTACTGTTTTTTATTGGTCTTTCATATATTTGTTCATCTTTTGTGCGATATTTTTGAAGGGCCACGTGATTAGAAAGAAACGCATATTTTTGTTTAATATTTTGTTCATCTATGTCTGTCAATGAATTGAACTATCCTAGATGAGAGCCAATCCAAGCTTCAAAAAATAATAATAGTTCCCTCTTCGTCTCATACAATAGGCAAAACTAAAACCAAAAATTCTCAAACTACATGCAAATGTTGAGACCACAATATACAGCACAACGGTTATCTATTGTTGATCTCGAAATTTAGCAGCCACTGATGGACAAAAAGATCCGACGAACGTTTGCAGTTCGATTGTCAAGTCAACGGTTAGACGAGAGAAAATGAGTGCAATAGACGGATGAAAAGGTTTGAATAGAGTTTGAAAATATATTTCATTATATCTATTTATAGGCCAAGCAAGGCTAACGAATCGAGCTCAACCCCAAGATGATGTTA
>CAIGRM010071724.1:0-11138 GCA_903798335.1 Fraxinus albicans | reverse complement strand
AAAATTAATTTAATCTTTATCTTACGTTTGTTGCAACTAATTTCCATATTAAATTAATCCTTAACATCCTCCAGTCAACCAGTTAAAATTAATACATTTTATGAGGTAAGTTTAAACCGACTTATTTACCACGTTATTAATTAGAAAATTATTAGTTGAATTGAAATGCATAAATTTACTTTTAAGTAAAATGTACAAGTTTAAGCAAAAATTCAACTTATAGGTAACCTTTTTACAAAAAAATCCCTCAGAATTAAAACATTAATTTATAAATAGAAACGTTACTTATAATTAAAAGAATACATAATTAGTATAAAATCGTATATAAGTAAAAATAATAATAATAATAAATAACTAATGGATCACTTTTAAGTAAAAAGATCACTTAGATTACATATAAGAAAAAATAATTACATATAAAAAGGATTCTAATAATTTAGTGTAATGTCAAATGTCATACTAGATTATACACCACAAGTAAAAAGATCACTTAGGTTGCATATAAGAAAAAAAATACTTATACATATAAAAAAGATTCCAATAATTTAGTGTAACGTCAAATGTTGTATTAGATTATACACCACAATCTACCTTACTCCTATCATCTCTAATTATCCATCCTAATCGTATCATCTTATCCTATACAGCGTAACAAACGTGCCCTTAAGGTGGATTGTGGGGGGTATAGTACTACTATGACATTATTTGGTTGCTCACCTCGATGTCCTTAGCCTCATCCCCTCCTCGTCCTCATCTTGGTTGCTCATTTCGGGGTCCTCGGTCTCATCACCATCTTGACCACTGAGCTTAGGCTTATTTATATCATAATCACTAGAGTCCAGTGAAAATGGGGAGGGCATATTTATAGGGAGTAATTATGACACAACGGCATAGGTCCGACGCCTCATTAGAATACAACGCTACATGTTCCCCATGTGACAATTGATGTTTCTTAAGATAATTCGATCTTGTACGTGTGGGTGTTGCTTGCGCACTCCAACACTCATTTCAGTGCACCTAACCTCAAGCCTAGCCTCAGGTGAATGGGGTCACTGATTATACTGTAATTTCCAGGCCCAATCAAGAGTGCGTGAGTCCCCAACCACACATGCATTGTAGTGTTTGGTCTTGTCTTGATCTATGAGGTGGACACCTTCGACTCCGAGTTAAGCAATCTCATCGCCAGCCCGTGGATCTATCCCACTTCACCTCCATGACCTCGACCCAATAGGGTTCATGTCCTCATGTGATGTGGAGTCCTACTCCACTATGCGTCCTACACAACGATCCCGATTGGAGTTCAAAGGCCATGAAAAGTCCAATTATATATGACATACTCACTTTCACACGAGTGTTTACACCTCTTACTCTCGTTATATATTCTAATGCCTAATTCATTATTTAGGTACAATTTTTTAAGGCTCATTTTTTAGTCTCGCGCTTATATTGTACATGGTTTTTGTTGCACGTGAAAGTTGTGTGTGTGTTTTTTCTTTTTTCCCCTAAAAATACAGTGGATGTGCAATTCATGTGCAATACCAATGGATCTTTTGATGGTTTTCGTGCAAATAAGTTTTGTTTTGGTGTAGGCTAGGTTCGGCGTAGAATTCAAAACGGTACAATACAAAAAACATTAATTACTGTTTATTGTTTAATTCTATTTACCATTATTTAATATATCACACAAATATGTCAAATCATAAATAATTTTATCAAAATGGCCATAGTAGGAATACTAATTTTTGTCTTTTTCCTTGAACTAGTAGTAAGCACGTGTTTACACGTCTTATGTATTAAATGAATGATATGATTTTGAAGTACTAATGTTTTTTTTTTAAGTAGTTGAGTTAATTAATATTGTTAACGAGAAAATTAAAACTCTTAAAAAGAATATATATATTATGCGTATAATGTGAAAATATTGAATATATTGAAATATAATGTTTTGATTATAGTAACACCTCTTTTGCACACAATATTTTTTCTCAATGTCCCACAATTTTTATTCTTTTTATTTGTAGTTTGCATAATCTAAAACATATGTAAACCACATAAAAATATTCACACATATACAAATTAATGGAACGCGTAATATTGGAGGGGCCGAGGCGCCCCTCTAATGAGGAGGCGTCACTTAACCATTATGTCTGGGGCCTCGGCATCCCTCCAATGAGGAGGCGTCACTTGGCCATTATGTCACCCCTTGTGTAAGGGGTGATATACAAGAAGCATAATTCAATTTTTTAACTCTTCGACTCTTTTCCCCTTCTAATTGTTGATTACCTTTAAGCAATTTTTTCTTTACAATTTATTGTCCTTTGTATTTCAATAATTATTTTATCAAATATATTTAATTAAACATGAAGTTTATAATATTTGAATATATGTGTGTGCGTGGAGGGAGGGGGAGAGGGTCTATCTGAGCCTCATTTTTTGTGTAGAATATATTTTGAAATAGTAAATTGATGAAAAATGTGTAGTTGAAATGAAGAAAAAAAAATTGAGTTGCGTGCAATATTATTTTATTGAAGAGCTTGCAGTTGAAATGTATTGTACACTTGCACTTACCCAAGGATCAAATCCATATTTCAGGATTCAAACTTTTGACGCGACAGCCTCAAGCAAAGTTGGAATTTTTCCACCTTCTTCTTTTACCATTTGGAGTTGGAGATGTGCCCCGGGGGCAATTAAAGGCATTGTTGTCAAAAGCAAGGGCAGAAATAAAAACTAAAAGTTTTCCATACCCAAGTTTCAATTATTGATATTATTGTTTTCATGCTATGTACATATTGTTAACATTTGAAGCATTTCTATTCTACATAATAGGCATAAATTTCGGAATCTGTTACAAATGAAGGTAAATAGTGTAACAAATAATGTTCTTAATCAGTTTATGTTGACGATTTAGAATTTCAATAGTGGTTATTCAAATAATTAATTACTTATTATTCAACTGTAATGAACAAAAAACAATATCATTAACTATTTCTTTAAGGGTAATGAATGCGATCTTTTATTTTTATTTTTGGTGTGTGTGATCCTTCGATTTCTTTGAAAATTGTTGACCTCAATTTTCCCTTGTGGCTATATGATTTTCATTTTCTCAATACAAGAATTTTCAGTTTTTTTCTTGTTTCAATGAAGGTAAATCAAGAACACATGCTCAATAATGAATAAAGAACATTATTACATATTATTGTTTTTTGATAAAGAAATATATTTATATAGGAATGATCATATGTAACATTATATTATAAACTATCAGGAATTATACATAAATTATATTTCATTTGAAGATCAATTGGCCGAAAGATGAGAAACATGTTTAATATTATTAGTTGTAAAATTTACTTAATGCATGAAAAATTAGAAGGATTAAATAAGGACACAGTTGACAAAAAAAAGCAGGAAATTTAAGGACAAATTGTAAATCAAATAAGAGTATATTGGGCTTATAGCCAAATATATAAGGGTAAAATAGGTATTCAAACGTTTATTCTCAATCCTTCTTTTTTATATATTGTAGATTATGTCCACTCTTTATTCCAAATTGGTCAAAATCCGAAACAAACATAAATTAATAATGCATAAGCTTTGCTAGTTAGCATTTTCTTATATACGTAACATATTTTATCATACGACAATTGTATATGATATGTACTTTTGTAACCATTAATTTACGAGATTCATTATCTAATATTTCCACACTAATCGCCATATTTATGAAACACGTGATTTTTTTTTTTGTATGTGTACATGTTTGATGCACCTATCACGTCTATTAATTGAGAATTACAATATGAAACTCGTGTATATGTGATACTCTCAAGTATGTGTGTACTTTTCTAACTAAGTTATTGCGTTCGTTTATCTAAAAATCATAAGTTATAATATTATTGAAACATATCCCGTAATTATTTTCTTGAGAGTCACTAGTCAACATCATCCTCAATCTAAACCAAATCTGCCATCTACACCAAACACAACCAAATATTAAATTTGTGTCCATTGTTGTCATAGCAAATGTGGTTCATGTACAATTGCAACGATTTTTTAGATGGATTCTATCGTAAAGGATTTCAGCTTGTGATGAAATTGAAATATCGAGCATGAGAATGGTCCTTCTGGGAAGTATGACTTTGCAAATATTCAACTTTGGTCGTCAACCCAATTTTCTCCGTTGCACTCACCTTATAATTGACAGTAACTTTGACATTAAGCTGACTTTCTTAATGCCATCTCAGTTATGGACATTTCACTCGTGCATGATTTTGTTAAAAGTTATATTTTTAGTAAATTTTATTAAAGTTGATGAAATGTGCGATTGAAAGATAAAAATTGCAGGTCTTATGTAATAATAATAATAATAATAATTGAAAAACAGAAAAAATGAAAAAGAGAGACGATATTTGACAGTCGTACATTTTTGAATTTATTGTGGAGCTTGCAATAATAACTGGTCCAATAAAAAATAAATATCTATCCTAAATTGTTATAGGGGAATGTATGTCGCTAACTGGTCCAATGTGCGCATATAGCACGCGGCACGCATTAGACTTTACTTCAATAGAGGAAATGCTATTAAAAGGTTAAGATATTTCCGTCGAATATAGTAAATTGCCGTATTCTGTATTGTCCAGTTCTTGTACCGAGCATACTACTACGACGATATAATTATTGGATAATACTACACACATTAATAACAAATATTAAAATTTATCCGATACAATAGTTTGTTTTATATGAAATTGTATAGCTTACTGTACCGAACATCCTATTATTATGAACTAGCACGTTAAATTAATACTTCACGAAATTAACTAAAAAAAGAGTTAAAATCATGTTTAATTCAATAGATTATCTTGGTTGAAATTGTCAAGTCACCATAACGAATTAGACTTGTTAATTCTTGCATTGCCTTTTACAACAATGGCAATCGACCATGCTCTTATAATACATTTGAGAATGTGAATTGCATAAGGCCTGTTTGATTGAGGTGATTTTCCATGGAAAATGGAAAAAAAAATTCATTTCCACACAAATTATATGTTTGATTGGCCAACTATTCCCGGCAATTGAATTTCCAAATTTTGGCCTACACGTGCACAATTCTTGGTTTTTGAGGAATTCATTTTCCCATGGTCTTGGTGGGAAATGGTTTTTCAGTTTTTTTTTGGGCAATGGAAACAAATTCTATCCCTAATTGTAAAAATTTTTTCCCTTTAATGGACAATTTTCATGGAANAATCTTTTCTAAGCAATTTTTTTTTTTTTTTTTTTTTTTGCAATGGAAACAAATTTTATCCCAAATTATAAATTTTTTTTTTCCATTTAATGGATAATTTTCATGGAAAACAAAGTCAAACGAACACCAAAATATCTAAAATTTCAACATTTTCAGGTGCAAAATTATACTAATCAAACACAATTAATTGACAATTCTGAATAAAATGAATTATAGGCAATTTAATTCCCTATAGTTCATTTTATTTCCACCCAAATTTCATCCTTACAATCAAACGGACCCTAAAATAAAAATCATTTTTTTAAAAAAAATAAAAAAAAATAAAAAAATTTCAGTCTTATTGAATATTAGGTAACAAACTTACTCATAGTATTTAGACACGTAAGAATAATAGATATTGAAATTAAAGTAATCAGCTTATGATTATCATAATCTAGAAAAGTTTTTTCTATAGTTGCCAGAAGGACATGTGCATTAAATGGGCACTTGCCGAGTTGCCGTTAATATGTACATTAAAGTTATTTTTCCTTCAAAAAGTCAAACCTATGTGACTTCTCACTTCTACCTGCGATTAAAGACAAGAAAATGTTAGGTAGATTTTCTGACGTATAGATTTTATGAAAAATATTTATACTTTTAAAGATTGCGCGATTAAAAAATAGAAAAAAAATAATTCACGTGTAAAATTATTTTATTGAGAAAGTGTGTATAAAAAAAATGAACTGTAAGGAGTTCGTACCAAACATATGCGTAATGTAGACTTCTTATTCTATATTTTACCCATCATATAAATACTATGTACCTACCAAAATTTCCAATTTATGCAAAGTTATTGATTTTAAAAGTTCCCAATTTCTGCAAAGATATAATTTTCGAAAGTTTATTTATTACACTAACTCGCAAGCCGATTGGTCCAAAATTTAAGATCAAGCCAAATTATTTCAAATCCTATTTGCTTTAGAATTTGAGTCGAATCGACGATAATCGACATTCAGGATTTAATCGAAGTCGAACAAGCGATAAATAATATCTTAAAAAAGATTAAAACAATTTTTCTAATTTCTAGCCTTCTATGCATAATGGGAATTGTTTTAGTTTTTCCAATCAAACAAGTTGATTTAGTTCATAGTAAGAAATGGAAAGCATAAAAGTAAAATAAAATTATTTACATAATATTTAACACTTTATAATTTTTTATAAAGCATAAAAATTATGAGTAATGCTATTCATAGCGCTATCTGTAGTCGTCCTACGTGACATATATATAATATTTTATTATTTAATACATTAATATTATAATTTTTTATTATCTCATACATCCCGACTGAACTAATCTTGTTTGGTTGTGTTACTATTAGTAGAACAAACTGATATTACTAGCAAAATATCGTGGTCTGTATGTAGAAACTCGGGCATTTATCGCCGGCCCGACGAAAAAATCAAAATTGGATGAAAAGTAAAGTTTCGTGGGATGAGAACAGATTTTCCACGGCGCATTTTAGTGCAAGTACATGTAATAATTACTGGCAACGCAGAATGTGAGATCTTTTTCTCTGTGGATTGACACAATTCGTAATTTTAAGTTTCCCACGCTAGATATAGAAAATCTTATATGAAAAATCCCCATTCGATTTGCCACACGTGTTTGCAGTTTTATGCCTCAAATTATGGTTGACACTATTTCACATTTTTTTATATGGAAAGCTATTTTTCATATAAAATATAGGTTGGGGGACCCCAAAAATTTGTGTAGGAAAAAAAATGTGGGACCCACATTGGTGTGACACCATTTGTGGGTCCTCTTGAAAAGCTAACTTTTTTTGTCATGCTCGTTCTTCATTGACATACGATACGTGTAGAGTCGTGTAGGATAAAGTGTGTGAAATGATATAAAAATTGTAAATTTTATTTAATTTGTAAGATTAATCGTGTTATCTAATTTATCATATTACTTCTTTCGGTAAACTCGTCCTTCATAGACATATCATGCATGTAGCGTGTAGGTTATCTGACAAAACATATGAGACAACATAAATTCTATTCAGTTGTAAGATCATTTGTCGTTATCTTAATTACCTTATTACGCGTGTTGTGTTCAGATCGATAACAACCTAGCATAATAACGCCAATAAATACATCAGGTTCGATCGATTTTCATCGGGAATCGAAACATTCGTTATTCCGTGCTTAAACACTCAACACGTACAGCCTAATCTTCAAAAGATTTTTTTTTTTTTAATTGTTAAAATTAAAATGAGTGGATAAATATATAGAAATTATGTTGTGTGTGGGGTAGAGGTGGGCCCAAAACACAACACGGTGACTTCGGTTTCAAATTGTTAATGTTTTTCTTCACTTTATTAATTACAAAATCCACAAAGCCGTAACCGAGCCCAGTAAAATAATCTAAAACCCTTGGACCACCATAAAAACGTCGCCGTTTTACTGTTCCCTATCCTTCCAGGACCGATTAAATATAGTTTTTCTAATATCCTAATTTCCCTTCCCTCCCTGTCTCCGCTTCCCTTTCGTCGCGTCTCTTCGACAGAATTTCCATTCTTTTGCAGATATTTTTTTGATTTAAACGAAAACCCAGAAATCTATATAGAAAACTATATGTATGATATTATTAATATGTAGACAGAGAGGAGAGAGAAAAGGTAGGAGGACGAGGACAAACGAGTTCGCCTGCAAATAACTGAAGGAGGATGAGAGGTTTGGAGAAGAAGAATATAAATACGAACAACCCTTTTTGTCTTATCTCCGAATTTCTCGTCTTTTTTTTTCTCCTTTTTCCCTATAAAACTTATTTATTTTCTTCCCATATGTGTATACGTATATGTAAATGTATAAGCAGCAGATTATTACAATTTGCAATAAATTCCGCATAACCCATTCACACAAACCCCAATTCTGAACCCCTTTTTCTCTCACCCTCTCTTCATTTCCTAGAATTTTGTTTTTGTGTAACAACAATGGAAGCAACTTTGGTAAAAATGATGAAGCTAGAGAAAGCCCTGGAGTGAAATTTGTTATAAATTATAAATATAAATAAAATAACATGGGTGATGTTGGAGGACTGAGTTCGAACGGCGGCGTTTTGGTGGAGGATGACCCTCTCAGCTCCTTTTCTGGGTCGCGTCGGAGGCAACCTGATCCGGCTTCAATTACAGATGAGTGTTTTGTAGCGGCAGAGGAAGCGGCCGAGCAAGTGATGAATTGCATACACCCAACTCTTGACTCAGAAGAGAAGAGAAAAGACGTAATTGATTACGTTCAGAGGCTCATCAAGCGTCATCTCGACTGTGAGGTGATCACATGCTTTCTGATTTCAATTTACTACATTTATTTATTTAATTTTTAAAACTTTTTAATATGATTTTTCTCTCTGTGAAGTGATTTGGTTAATTTCAGTTTGCTGAATCTTAATTGAATTTTGTGCGATTATTTATATATTTTACCGGTGTGTGGAAAGTTGAAGTATATTCTTGAAAATACGTTGCTTTTGCATAAAGTCTTATTTAGATGCCTTAAGGGGGTATTTTATCTTATAATCTATATAATTTGATGAGTTATTGAAGTTGTAGCAGTATCTGATTGTTTGCCTTTTAGACTAGGACAAAGGGATTTTGAACTTTCATTACTTGTTAGATTCTGCAATGTCTATTCATTTGTGCTAGATTCAAATGATTATACCTAATTCTGAATCTCCGATCTTGCGACAAAATCATGAAGCGATAAAAGTGCAGGTGCAATGTCGGTGTCGTGGTGAAAAGAAGAATGTTAAGTTGTAAAGTTTGGAATTCCATTTTAATTAGTCGAAGGTTGTCGGCTCAAAGTCAATGCAGGAGCAAAATCCCTAGATTCTTTACATGCTCATAGGTTGAAATTTAGGGGATGTTATATTTTCTGCTCCTATTTACAGTTCTTTTTATTTAAATTTTTCCAAGGCATCCTATTAAACTTATGTGTTATGGAAGCTTCATGGATTCTTACCACTAAATAATTTAAGATAACGGTTCACATGTATTAGTTCTGAATAGTCTTATCCTTGTCATTCTTGCATCCATCTTTGACTTATTCAAGTATTTAGGGCTTAATAACTTGGATTATATTTGTAATAGGCTTTTCCCTATGGGTCTGTGCCGCTGAAGACGTACTTACCTGATGGAGATATCGACTTGACTGCACTTAAAAGTCTTAATGTTGAGGAATCTTTGGCGCGCGACGTTCTTGGTATTCTGCAAGGGGAGCAGCTGAATGAAAATGCAGAATATGAAGTGAAGGATGCACAGTTTATAGATGCCGAGGTAGCCTTACTCAACTGCTTATTTCCACCTTGATAAAGGCTGCATTTGATTTTTATTTTTTATTTTTATCGTCCAACTTGCATATTATTTTCATTCTACATGTTTCCAGAAGCTGTCAGGAGGTGGCTCTTTCCTATTTACTTGTGTGGTTCTCTGAGGTTTTGAACTGAGTGCATGTGTTTCTGATGGCAGGTGAAAATTGTGAAATGCCTTGTGCAGAACATTGTGATCGATATTTCCTTTAATCAGTTGGGAGGACTTTCTACACTTTGTTTCCTTGAGCAGGTAGAAACAAAGCCTCACTGTTAGTTCTGAAATTTATAAATATGCAAATTTGGGTACTTGGATGCCATTCATTCGAAGTACAATTAAACATTATTCTTTTATGTATACTAAACGTTTCGTATTTCTCTGTCACAAAGAAGCTGAAATTAGCTGAATGGAAAACCTTTCATTCAGTTTCGTGGGGGTACTTTTAATTGGTAAATTAAGTTTAGCACATATCGTTTATCTGTAACCCCTTCAAAAATGATAAAAAGCGGTGCATTTTCTTATTATTATTATTTTTTTTATTTCTTTCCTTTCCAATTTCTGGACTCAATCACGTCAGGTTGACCTATTAAACTTCTACACTTAGTCTCAAGTGAACCCCTTATCTACTGCAGTTTCATATGATGGTTTGTAGATGATATGTAATCTAGAACTTTAAATATGATGTTGTAATTTATTTTCTTTTTGTCTTCATAGATTTTAATTGATGATATAAACTTGAAGTAGATGATAGATAAAACTTTTTAAGAGAAGACCAATTCCATTCATTTATTTCCTCATCGATATTTTAATAAGTTTCCCTAAAAATAACTCAAAACAATAAGAATGTTGGGTGATGCACCGCTTGAAATTTGTCAAGTTTCTCGTGTGAGTAAAACTCTAAAGGCATGTAGTAGTTATGCTTGCTGAATTTTTGATGATTCTTTTTCTAAATGCAGGTTGATCGTCTTGTTGGGAAAAATCATCTCTTTAAACGTAGCATTATTTTGGTAAAAGCTTGGTGCTACTATGAGAGCCGTATTCTTGGCGCACACCATGGTTTAATATCTACTTATGCTTTGGAAACACTTGTCCTCTATATACTCCATCTATTTTATTCATCCCTGAATGGCCCTCTAGCGGTAATTGCCCTATGTGATATTGACTCTTTATAAATTTACATTCACAAAGTTCAGTTTATTAAAATTATGTGCATTTTTAGGTACTCTATAAATTTTTGGAATATTTTAGCCAATTTGACTGGGAGAACTACTGTGTAAGTTTGAAGGGGCCAGTTCGAATATCATCACTTCCAGAAATAGTGGGTAAGTAATGCACTTGATTATTTGAAAATGGTTTAACTTCATCAATAGCCTCTCTCTCAAGCACGCATACAAACACCTACGCCACATATACTCCCTTAGGCACTAGCAATTTTCTTTTCTCTCTGTTAGTTTCAATCTTTTTCACAGCCTTCTCTTTTCTGATTTGTTTGCAGTTAATATACCAGAGGATGGACAGAAGGATCTGATGCTTAGTGAAGAATTTTTAGA
>CAIGRM010071722.1:0-18115 GCA_903798335.1 Fraxinus albicans | reverse complement strand
TTTTCTTATCAGTTTGGTTCTCAATCAAGGCTTTCCATTATTTGAAAATATTAAATGTGTCTGATTTTGATTTTAAAAGAAAAGTTCAGTTTTTTCTAGAAAAATCATCAATAACCAGCAAATAATGTTTAAAACCAGAATGTGTGCTGGTCCCCAAAGTTCAGCATGCAAATATTCAAGTATGGAGACAGATTTATGCATTCCAGGCAAAAAAGGCAATCTACTATGCTTCCCTAAAATGCAATAGTCACAAAACTTAGTTTTTCGATGTTATCTTTAGCAAAGGCACCCCGCTTTTTCAAAATGTGAAGACTTTTTCACTAATATGGCCCAATCTTTTGTGCCATATTTGCGATTTGTCATTTGGAACTGAGATTATTGTTGAAGTGGAATCCCAAAAATTTTCAGCTTGTAAAATGTATAGGCCATGTATCTTAGGAGCTTCTACAATTAAATGAGAGCCCCTTAAGATTTTAATGTATCCCTTATTGATCACAATGTCATAGTTAAGGTCATCTAAAACCCCTAAGGAAATCAGATTTCTTTGCAAGTTAGGAACATATCTTGTTTTTTCAAGAATCAACTTACTATTTCCTTTTACACTCAATGTGATAGTTCATTCAGCTTTTACTTGACATGTCATGTCATGTGATTATCCATTAAAACCTTACCACCAGATACATTTTCAAACTCAGTTGACCATTCCTTATTAGGACACATATGTTTGGTGCAGCCAAAGTGAATAATCCACTCTTGACAAGGAGGACAACTTACAACAACATAAACTTCATCAGTGTTAGTCTCATTATAAGCCAATGAAGCACCACCATCATCTTTATACTTGTTTTTAGAGTCATAAAGTCTCTTAGGGCACTCTTTAATAAAATGACTTTCTTCTAGACAATAGAAACATTTTTCCCTTTTGTTTTCATTTTCATTTTATCCTTATAATTGACCTTTCTTTTTGTGTCCAGGTTTCTTATTAAAATTATCATTCTTGGAATTAAACTTAGACTTCATCATCAGGTTTATGCCACTAACAAACTCCTTATTTTCAGATTTTAACTCGAACTCTTTAGTTTTTAAACCATTAATGATCACATCAATGGTTAGAGTTTCCCTACCATATTCAATTGCATTTTTAGCATCTTTATATTTATCACCAATTGAATTCAATAAGACCACAGCCAACTGCCCATTTGAGAGTTTCTCGCCACAGTTGGCTAGGTCACGGGTCAATCTATTGAATCTGAGTTTCTCGTCACAGTTGGCAAGGTCACGGGATAGTCTGTTAAACCTATCTATATTGGTTTCAAGATCAAGAGATGGGTCCAATTTGAAACCAAAAAATTGATTCAAAAGATACACCTTGTTTGGCATGATTTTATTCAAATAAGTGGATTCCAATTTCTTCCAAAATTCAGCAATAATCTTAATCTCACCAATTTCCCTAATTACATTATCAAACAAATGCAAGAAAACACTGCTCCATGTAGTCTCATCTTGTTCAGTCACTTTGCTTGATTTAAGATTAGTAGGCCATGACTCATCAATAGCCTTACCACATTTTTGTTAAAGTAAAAGAGCTTTCATTTTCTAGCNTGTAGTCTCATCTTGTTCAGTCACTTTGCTTGATTTAAGATTAGTAGGCCATGACTCATCAATAGCCTTACCACATTTTTGTTAAAGTAAAAGAGCTTTCATTTTCTAGCGCTAGAGACTGGAGTCTCATTTGGCTATAAAAACTTCCATTTCAAATTTTGAAGTAGTCATTTTAAGTAAAATTTGAATGAATGAATGTATGCAGATAAGTCAGACACTAGATAGCAACTTGTAATGCAGAACAAGAACGTGTATCACAACTCAAGGAAAACATAGAGTACACAAATTGCAAGTTGACAGAGAGCAAGAACTTCAATTATATCACAACGTACACAATTTATCAATAGAAATACAATCACAGTAATGTATTAAGACAAATCATATACAAGGATCAATCAAGTGTATATAATACTACAGTAAAAGATTTTCAGAGAACAAGAATTATCAAAATCCTTGACTGAGTTCAAGGTAACCCTCAGATTCTAGACAACTCTCAGGGTTTCAGGACAAAGGAATTACCAAGAGGCCAAGAATCAGGTTTTAAAGAAAAATTCGAGGCAGAGAATTTTAAGCGAGTATTAAAACTTGAGTTATACAGTAAAACCGTTAAACAAGAAAGATTTCACCAAATCCCTTTATTAGGGTTTTAAGGAATACAAAGTGCAGCTTAAAAAATAGTCACAGTGTCAAGATCGACCATACACAGTATCAAGAACCTCTTTTAAACGCTCTGATACCAATGTTAAGAGGAGATCCACAAAGTATTAGTTCAAGAATAACAAAATATAAACTATAAATCAAACAAAAATGAACTAAAAGGTAAAGAGATTTATTAATCAAAGCCCTCAGGCCAAAACCCAGTCGATCAGTGCCTCAGTCACTAAAGAACAACCACCACCCGAATACAAATCACAACCAAAGTTAAGACTACAAGGTTTGGACACTCAGACTAAACCTATATATCACAAATAACTCTCACTTCACTCAAACAATAGTTCACACAAGAACAAACCACTCAACTCAAATAGAATCACTCAAGATTACAACATTAAAGAGAGAAAATGAAATCAAAAGATATTTTGATTTCAACAGAGAGGGAAAAAAACTCGAATGGCGCAATGTACAGTGCAAACCCTAGAAGCCCCTTATAAGGGTCATCTAATGGTCTTCAATCCAATGGCGTAGGAGGCGACACATGGCGACATCCTGGGCATCCATTAATCAGGTAAGTTAAAACACGACTTTAAGCATTTTTCCAAAAACACGTTTTTGTACCAAGTTAAAAATAAGGCAGTCAATTGGTCTATCAATCCAGCTAAGGTTTGTTTGGCATCATTGTGCCACATTCCTTTCATAAAATGTTTTACTGAGGTGTTGATGGGACTTGATTGGTTTCTACATATAGGATGATTCGACTGTGAGTAAACAGAAGAAGGATGTTAACGTAAATTCCAAGAAATTTTCTTGTATGTTAGTTTAATATACATATTTTTCGGATTTATTAGAAGGATTTTGAAGGAGAGTATACGCTATATATTTTAATTTTTGAATTGATTCTGATGAAAAGTTAAATTCTTGATCTATTAAGAGGCTGAGGTTTTGTAGTGATTGAACTTGTATCTACTACATGATTTTTATAGAAGTCTTGGTCCAATTAAACTTAAGATCTTAACTTTTGAATTATCAATGGATCATACAGTAAATATTCTTTTTTTCTTCATTTTTCCTGGGTAGATTTTAAAGTGAATATTTGGCTGGAACTCGTAATCTGCTTGCTACGATATTTTATGTTCTTTTAGTGAGTTAGTTATACTAGGTAAAAGAATTAAAATATTTTTTATTCAATTATATTTTTTGTTGAATTATTAGTATTATAATTAGATATTAATAAACAATATCGCTACTGCGACCGTAGACGATTAATGATCATCCTAATTCACTAGAGGCCCTAGATTCGCCACTGATTACAGCAATCGACATTAACTTAGAAAGATTAGACAAACGTGTTTAAGGAAATAAGAATGAGGAAAAAATGAAGGTTAGATAACACAACCTTACAAAATCAAATGCTTTTTTGAAATATATTTCAGAAATTTAGTTGATGCACAACTAAATTTAAGATTGACCAAAGACTACATTCCATTTCTAGTTTTTTCATAGATTGTAATGGTCAAAGGTGCATATGGACATACATTCTCAGTCAAAAGAGGTTGTAAAACTTTTTGTCCTTGCAGTTAGCTGAATTCGTTATGTAAACATGCAATGTTTCAGGTAACTTGATATTCTCAATTAAATAAAGTCAGCATATGCAGCAAAGTGAATTTACATATTTTCATGCTTGTAGGATGAGTAAATGTATGCTATCTTGTGTAATGCAGACACATTGATAAGTGTACAAGTACACTTATGTAGGCCAAGAAATTAGAGTATTTTATATTGATTTTAATGACTTATAATTTAATTTTTTATAAATTTTGTTTATGAGGTAAAACTCAATGCAAAAAGGTGAAATTTGACAAAATTATCGGAAAAGTGGAAAATGAAGAAATCAAAAGTTTGTGGACTAAAGTGTAAATGTTTGAAAGTTGTTCCAGACCAAATATCGATGAATGAAAAATGTAAGGAGTCAATTGGATGAAAATGAAAGATAAAGGATTGAAAAAGAATGAAAAAAGAACCTAATCCTACTATCAAGAAAGTCCAGGGACCAATTTGCAAATTAGTCCCAAAAACACTAAGCCTTGCGTGTGCAAAGTTTTTTTCTTTCAGCAATAAAGGCTCAAAGCCGTTGGCCTTGCGTGCACAAGTGGGAGAACCATGCGCACACATGGTTTGTTTCTAGGCAGACGGGCCAATTTCCTTATTTTACTCTAATTTTTTATGGTATCAACTCTTAGCCACTATTTAACCTAATTATGGATGGAAAGAATGTACATCACCATAATTTATCACGATGAAGACATCTAGAAAGAGATTTGAAGACAATTAACACAAAGAAATTGATTTATGAAGTTTCTTTTATTATTTTGATTTCGAGTGATGCCTTTTCATAAATCTTTGTATAATTTATATAAAAGCCTACTAGGCTAAACTCTTTACAGTATTGAATGAAGACAAGACAATTGATTAACTATTTTCAATTCAAAGACTAGTATTTTAGTGTATTTATGAGTTATTGATTTATCTTGCATAAATCTTTCATTATTTAATTGTTGAATCAACAATTAGATAATTTGTTGTTTGTTGTAGTGATGAGAGACTCAAAATAAGTTTAAAACAATGAATTGTTGGCATACAGACAATGGATGTTAGATATAACATGAAATGCGTGCACAATCGTTTAGGTAATCGCGTGCTTAATGCATTATTTTGCATATAAATTCGGATTATGAATATCGAATCGTGCTTAAAATATATTTAGCTCCTGTTTGATGCCCATTTTTACCCAAAATAATGCATTTTTTTGTTACATCAACACTATTTGCTACAGTGACCATGATGTCATTTGAAATTGAATTAATTCTACTTTCCATTTTTGTCCTTCTACACTCTTTTCCCTTTTGTCAACTAAAATGAAATAAAAGATCTTGATTTCCATATATTCCGCAGTTGACGTGTACGGACTCAGTGACAGTGTATTTTGGCCATTCTGAAAGGCGTGTACATCTCGATCATACGTCATTGTCCATTACTTGGCTTCAAATAGTCATGAATTTTACTATACATGGGGAAAATTATTAAGGTCAATATATGCATTGAATTATTTTTTTTACGTTCGTACTACACTAGACATGTACAAAATATTGCGTTTTGTAAAAATTACATCGTTATTGTTGTTGTGCCATATAATTGCAAAATTTATCCCACTCACGTCGTTGCATTTCAGGTACGTTCATTTCGACATGCATTTCGTCTTCGGCGTTAGGTAGCTCTACCTCGAATTTATCATCATATGTTTCTGCTCTAATAAACACCTCGTTCACAACTCCAGAACGACGTAAAAAATTATAAATTCCCATCGTTGCGACAGCAACAACAACTTGGGTTTGAAACGAATAGATATGCATACGATTAATGATTTGTCATCTTTGCTTCCACACACCAAATGCAAGTTCAATGACATTTCTGCAAGACGAATGTCTGTAATTAAACCTCTCACGAGTATTCCAAAAACAGCGACGATAACCTATTCCATCATTGTGGAACTCTTGAAAATGGTATAATATATCTGATCCTTTGTAAAGGGTCATATAGCCCGGTTGATGAGCAAACTCGGAGTTAACCAAATAATACTTACCCGGCGCTGGTAATGGAAAATGAATTTCTAGACCATATATAGCACGAGCAAGTATTCGAGCGTCGTATGTGTTCCCGATGGTGCTGCAAGCACGAACGTATAACACAAATTAAAATCACATGCGACCAACACATTTTGCGTTGGCACTCCTTTTTGGCCTGTAAAATTCACCCGCTCGTAACGCAGTAGTACAGCTTTCATCCATCAATAGCACTATGCAATCCTAAAACAAAGGATGCTTGGTCAGGTTCGGCCTGTGGGGGGTCTTCGTCCTTATTGTAGTATGGTCTCCGTGTATGAGACGTGCCAATAATACAACAACGGCATAGAGACCCTCCATGAAGTAATGGCATACTGTTTGCAACAAATTATTGAAAATCATTTACACCTGCTGGTATCCATTTTCATGTGCTAATATGCACAAGAACATTCCAACTTGCTCGTAGATATCGACCTGTTAGCCACTGCATAAGCCATATTCGCTATGCGGAATATGTTTAAAGTGTCATAGTAGTTGTGGGTACATTTGGAACTCTTGATAGCACATATTGCCATTATCTTACATTGCTTCCTTCATAAACAAGTGGCCATTTCATGAAGAAGAAATCGTCAAATACGACGCCATTGTTTGCAATAGTAGTTATTCGTGTTGCTTACTGCGATTCGACAATACGTGACCCATGTCGTGACTCATCCCCAGTTGGTTGAAAAACTCATCATCATCGACTTCTTCTTCCTCGTCGAAGCCTGATAGAAGCGCACAATTGAAGTTGAGATCATCCATTGTGAAATTGAGGAGTACCAAATGTTTGCAATAGTACAAAGATGTATTACTAACCTAACAACTTCACATATCATTACTCTTGTATCCAATGAACTAATTTATATAAGAGTATAGAATGTTGGAAAGTGTTTCTTTTAATTGACAATTCAATGCAATTTGTACCAAAAGATTTGAAAAGAAAAGCTGCATGTACTTTGTGGGCATGTGAAACTTTTTTGTTGCTGTTCGGACGTGTTTCCAAAAAAAAAGTTGTATGTTCCCTACATGAGTCGTCCATCATATATGCACTCATTGTGCTTAGAAATCAACTAATACATTTGAAAGGAAACCTCAATAACTTAATTTCATGCGAGACGGAACATAATGTTACAGACCAATGATAAAAGAACACTACCAACTGTAATTGTCCGCATGAAGTACAAAAAAAAAAAAAACAAAAATAAGGATGGTAGAGTTGGTTGTTACACAAATTAATGGAGAGACTTGTTACACGTTAAACTATCACTCAATCCACTCAAACTTCTCATCTGCATCCTGCATGATACTGAGCATATCTCGATAGCACATCTGTACGCGTAAAAGTACAAGGGTATACGTTGCTCGAGCCTTCCAGCTGCAAGAAACTCTTCGACACAAGCAACTCCAACATTCTTACTCGGCTCCATAATAGTGTCTAACTTCACCTCCACTTCCTCCGCGGCACTGTTTGCCTGATCAATGGAAAAAGACAACTCTCGAGCAAACACTTTCTTTTTCTTCCCTTTTTTCGTACTTGTCGTCAACTTCCTCTTTTCGCCATTTCTGGCATTGGAAACTTTCATGCTTGAAGTACAATTTTCTTCATCTCCCTCATCGCTCGAACCAGTTGTCTCCCCATTGACAAAGATTGCATCCCTTTGGTCTTCAACTGCATTGTCCTCAAACAAACCGAAACCCATAGGACATAACTTCGTGGGGGTCACTACGTACTTGTCACCGTCGTAGCTATCGTCGAAAAGCTAATGATATTAGATGTAGATCTTACTAACGTCTTTATCTTTAAAGTCTTTGTAGTCATTGTTCTCCTGCAATATCATTTTCACAATTGTTCAAATTCACATGAAGGGGATCTGGAAATACGTTACATCATCAATGACACAGTACAAATCTGAGAATAACTTATTTAACCTATTACAGAAGCAAGTTACAACAGATATAAAAATTTTCAACTTAAGCCCCAAGAGCACAAGTATCAAGGGAACCTCCAAGAGTAAATAAGGGAAATAGTGAGAACTATTTGAAAGACAAAATAATTACTGCAAAATTAGTACTACTCAAACAATTATCCATCTTCTAAGCGTAATAGTGGTCCAAAGTCTACAAGTTTATTATGATTAGAACACAAGCAAAGTAGATTATGATGCTACCAATAGTTTCAAATTCAATAGTAAGTGGTACTCTCTTCATCCCATGTTCTTGTATGTCAATAGCTATAATACTTACATAACATATGTCATTGAGAGGATAATTTTGAAAAAATGTTGTGGAGAATATAAGAAAACTGGTCACTTGTAGAGAGAAGGTTATAGAAAATGCCATAATGTCATCACAATTGTGTTTTTTCATGCACGCTTTTATATTATTGTGTCCTTCTACCTCAAGAAACCATAGTGCTCATGAAAGCCCATATACATTTGGCCTCTCTAGAAACCAAATGTAATTCACCAAGGCAATTCATGTAATCAGCTTCAGCTCCAAACTAATCAACCATAATCCTTATACTTCCCCCGCCAAGCTTCTAAGTTAAATAGCCTTAAAATTTTCATCTTATAATTCATAGCGTAAAATATTAATATTTCATTTTGAAGAGCTCCAGAGTTCCATCATACTTACAGAGTACCAATTTAGACCAACATAAACATGAAAAATTCCAAAATTGAACTCGCGTCCCATCCATAATGAACATGAGAAATTGAATTTCCAACAGCAAGTCAGGCACCGTACTTTCAATTTTTGGGTCCAACATTCCTTGGATGCTACAATCCGACCCTCCGACGGGTTATATTTGACCCCAGTACAATCCAACAATTCGGTGAGACGTTTGTGTTCTCAACGCATTGCGTCCTAATAGTTACAAAGTTGGAGTTAAATAGCATGATAACATGCTCCCAGCCGTGTTTCGTGAAACACTTGCCATGTCGATGGCCTTCGGCAATGGCGGTTTCATAGGCTGCTATAAACGTTCTCCTCTTTGCATCTCTCCATCTCGCATATTTTTTGGAGGCTTCAGCGTTTGGGCACTCGTCAACAGCGATTGATGAACCAGGACCACAAACGTCACCATCTGCGGGATTACGAAATGGAGTTGGAAAAAAAAACCCACAGAAATGTGGTAGCAGCGAAGGTTCGTAATTTTCACTTGAGAATTGATTGGGTCCATGACTTGGGAGAAGGGGTTGAAGAGGCGGTGGCATGGGGGGGGGGCACGTCGGTCATAATGTCCGGTGTGAAATTAGGCATATGGGCACTGGCGTGAGTGTTTCGGAGCCCGTAATCTGCGGCAAAGTGGTTGCCAGTTGAAGATTTACTCCCCGAAGAAGTACGGTTCAACACGGGAAAAGGCACCGACTGATGGTAGAGGGATCTGCAGGGCATAGATTTCACCATTGGCTGCATGCATGTAAGGGGAGCTGAGCGACAATTTTTTTCGAGGGAAACATGTGGCCAGTGCGGCTTGGGGTTAAGAGTAAAGGTGGAAATTGTTTAATCTTGTGCCCCTGTTTGCACAGTGACGAAGTAGCGTGTTGTCAAGTTGGTACTGTTCCAACGTTCGGTTTTCTTCTACAAATTCAGACAAAATGTGGCCCAAACAAGGGCTTAACTTACCTTAAAAATGATAGTTGAATATATATGAATTTTCAATTGTCGTGAATTTATAAATAACACTAAACTATATAAGTTGAGAATTGAAATTAGAAATAAATAGGTGGATTCGAAAATCCAATACACTTATTTCATAATTACATACGAACCAACTCATTTACATAACTCGTAGAATAATTTACAATAATTACAAAAAAAAAAAATTCTCTTTTACGTTGCAAATAATTTCAACTCAAAATTATATATCANAAAAAAAAAAAAAAAAAACACCTTTGAGCACCTTAATCAGTTTCAACTTTGTTATAGTTTTAGTATTATGATAAGCGAAAATTAATTTTTTAAACTTAAACATAGCGTATACATTATGAAAACAATCAAAGCCACAAATGTAATATAGGGCATCATTTTACTGAAAATAAAAATATGCAGCAATCTAATGACACAAGAATTTTAAAAAAGTTATATATAATTAATTTTTAACATATTACAATTTAAAGTTATTGATACTCCTTCAAATTATAAAAACAACCATGAACTTGTGATGGATTACTAAGTTATTAAAGATAAAAGACTTCATAGTTTCACATACTTCATCAGATTTTCATGCATTGTTACGTTTCATTTTTTTCTATTAGAACTAAGTTGGTGTGCCAAAAGAATAATGAAAATGAAATTCTTGGTTTAAAAAAGATTAATTAAATGAAATTCTTAGTTTCATAATTTATTCGTTGTATTAGTAATTTTCTTATCATTTGGATTTTATATATATATATGTTGCCACCTCAGAGGTTGTACTTTTTCCGTTAGTTCATAAGGATCGGACACCCATATTCATCTATGCGCAAAATGAAAAATTCAAACAAAAATCGCAATTTGTATTGTTTCTTGAGTTCTTTACAACAAAAACACAATAAATCTAAGGCGCCCCCATGTACATGATTAGTTACTCTACGTAGTATGTTAAGCCTCATTTGGATACACAATTTATAAATCATATTATAAACTGATTTAAAATTAAACATTAATAGTAACTATGCATTCATAATTACTCCTAATTTATTATCCACACATTTTATGGGATCTTCTATTTTTCTTCTTACTACTAATGCTCTTTATAAATGAATTATAATTTTGTAGTGACCTTCGTTGTGCTAGACCTTGGGGGGGTCTCTAAACCTTTGGCTTGCAATTTGAGCAATTTTATGTAACGCCTTAAAATTTCATCTAATTATCTCCTAATTCAAAAAATTTCACCAACAAAAACAACAATATATTGTTATACCAAATATTTGATTTCATTTTTAATATTATTTTCAAAATCGAAATAATATTGTGTAGCTGTACAGAAGTAGAAGTTTGGCTTTGAATTCTTTCATCTAATATACTTTTGATATAATCCTATAATTATTTAATTTACAATAATTGATATAAACAGTATGATTTAAAAATTGAAGTTTACTTAAAATAGCGAGCGGAAGACAATCATGGAGTAACATTATAAAATATACTTTACTAGTTTCTAAAGTTAAATACATTTAAAAATCAGTTGTAACATTTTTTGAGTTTTCTTGGCGATAGACCAGATAGATAGGCAGGCGAAGCACGAAGGGGATGGATGTCTGAACGGTTGAAAGAGTCGGTCTTGGTTGCTTCGGAACTTGATTGCATCAATGCAGTTTCAGGAATTTATATATCGGGTTTCCATGCACAAGTCATTACAGTTTTATAGCTTATAGTTCATCACAAGGCCTCTTTTCCAGGAATAGTTTGGTCAGATATTAGTGTGAAGCAAATGAATTTGCAAAACAAGATTGTTTTCTTTTTCAGGATAATGTTTAGCTATTTTGTGAACCCCTTCCTTGGCTGGTTACACTCGTCTTTTATTTAATAAATTAATTTCTTATAGTCAAGCATATTTAAATTAGTTATTTGTTTTTCAAGTGATAAGTTATTTTAAAAATAAAGTTTATATTAATATTATTGTCAAAATTAATACTTTCAAAGATAACTATATTCACACCATACCCTTTATTATTTGCACCGCATTTCAATTGTAATTTAATGGCATCAACTTTTGCTTATCGAAAACTTATATTCTTAACATTTTTTGTTGTATCCTTATCTTTAACATTTCATTAATTAATATATTTTGTACTTAATGATGATTTTTGTCGAAATATCCCGTTTGTGTACTTTAAAATAAGCAAAAAAAAAAAAATCATCGTATTTTTGTATTTATTATATTTAATAATATGATAGGCAAAAAAGTCATTTACTCCCTTCCAGTTGACTTTTCTGGAGACGAGATTTACTAATTAATAAGAGATTTTAGGATAAGAAAGCATCGAAAAAAGTTAACGACTTAAGTTAACAATGAATAAAGATTGATGATCTTAATTGAAATTAAAAGGTAGTGCAAAAATTAACAAAAAAAAAAAAAAAAGAAGAAAGTGGTGTTAATACAGTTATCCAGTTGGTTGTATTGACATCAAAATTTTTGTTTGTTGTACATCTTAAATGCATAGAAGGTCCTCAACTTTTGCTCATTGTCACATTTATGTTCTCAATTTTTTCGTTGATATCTTATCCTCAATCTTCCAAAAACTACCAGATTTAGTCCCTAATGATAGTTTTCTTCCTAAATAATTTGTTAGGAGGACGTAAAGAGAATTATCTTTGCTCTCTTCTTTTTTCAAAAAAGGAAAAAATATAATAAATCGACAAAATATTTTTCTCATGTTTTTAAAGTGATATTTGGATTAAAACCATTATTAAGGATAAGATATACTAATTAATAGAAGATTGATAATAAAAATGCAAAGAAAAAATTGGAAATTTAAGTACGATAATAAGTAAATATTAAAGACCTCGAGTGTGCTGAAATTGTGTTGTGATGCAATAAATAATACTATGGTAGCAATAAAAGTACCAAATCTAATTTTGATGAGCAAAAAAAATTCTTATTATTTAAAACTCATTTACTAATAAGTAATTTTTATGCCGTTGGTGTATATTAAAATTAGTTTTTTTAGTAAATTTTAATAAAGATTGATAGAACATGTAGGTGTAATTGAAAAATAGTGATCCTTTGAAATATTTAATTAAAATTAATTGTTGATTTTAACTTAAAATTTCAATTTGATTTTAATCTAAGCCAAATAGGGACTAATTGTAGCCAACTGTCAGTCCCGTAAAGGTTGACATGCGCAATGGCATGAGCATGTCTTGACATGCTCATGCCGGGATTTTGCGGATAGGCGTGTTAATGGTGCACACTTTGGATTTCGGAGCAGGAAAAATATAGGTTTCAATTTGTGGGAATGATGCTTCAGTTTGGTTGGTGTCAAAGTGTTGCAAATAGTTTCTGGCAGTTCTAATCTAAATGGGTTGGTTTATCCTTTTGGCAGTTAAAAATGTTAACTGCATATGAATTTTGGTCTATAAATTGAGAAGAATAGATGGATAAGACACTGTATATGTTGTGTTCCTTCAGTATTCCTTCATTTTCTTGTATTATTGTGGAGTAATAAAAGAGTTGGATTTTACCAGTAAATCAGTGTGTTCCTTTACATTGCTGTCTTTACTTTCCATATGTTCATTGTGCAAATTCGTGGGTTGATTGAGTGGAATCTCAGTGTCATCATATGCGAAAATTTGGCTAAGTATTTTACCAAGAATTCGTCCATGTGATAATTGGTATCAGAGCCTCGGTTGCAGTTACTAGGTTTCATTTATAGACATGGCTGCAAGTTAGAATCTTAAGGATCGGGCTTCTGTGTTGGAGGATTTTGTTAGTGCTCCTATGACCGACAGTACAGTCAGTTTGGCTGCACAAATCCATGCACATAATGATGTACGCACAGAATTGAGGGCCCAGTTCGAAGAATTTGCTAGCGGGGTAGACAAAAGGCAATCTTCATTCATGAAAGATTTGTTGGATCTTGCTGATAACACAAAAGCTTGGTATAATGCCATTGAAAGTGAAATTTTCTTGCTGAAATTGGCCCTAAACAGTACTATACGGGATGTAGTGGGTACTTCAAAAATTCGTGTGCCTAAACCAAAAGCAATTCAATGGTGCTCGTAATGCCAAAGAGTTGGAGAATTTCCCGCGGGATATGGAGCAGTACTTCAAAGCTGCTCGTATTCCAGAGGATAAGAGACTAAATATCACTTCAATGTATCTCTCGGGGGATGCAAAGTTGTGGTGGAGAACTTGGGTGAAGGATGACGAAGCTACAGGTCGGTTACCAGTTGTTACGTGGGAAATGTTGCATAAGGAATTGAAGGATTAGTTCTTGCCTTGCAATACGGCGTAGGTTGCAAGGGAATCTCTCAAAAAGTTAAGGCAGTGGGGAAGTGTGCGTGAATATGTGAAGAAATTCAGTAGTCTCATGCTGGATATCCAAAATATGTCCGAGGGGGATAAGATTTTCAACTTTATGTCGGGATTACAAGGTTTGGCATAGGCGAATTGCGGAGGCAAGGAGTGAAGGACCTTCCTTCTGCAATGGCTGCAGCAGATTGTCTTGTTGACTACAAGATGGGCAGTAACTCTTCTGTTCAGAGGAAAAACAATGAGAAGAAGGCTAGAACATCGAAAGATTGGAAGAAAGGGGATAAGAAGAAAAAGTTCGAGGGCCATAAATCGAAAGATGGTGATCAGTTCCAACTCAAGTCAAAGAGTTTCAGTGGATGCTTCATTTACAATGGTCCCCATCGTGCAAAGGACTGTCCAATGAGGGAGAAACTGAATGCCTTAAGGTTTGAAGGCAATGATGACAACTCGGATGATGTCCCATCGAGAGTTAATCCGTTACAGCTCATGAATGACATCACTACACTGCAGGATGGCTTGATGTATGTTCAAGTTAACGTTGATGGGAAGGAAGTGTTGGAAATGATGGACACATGTGCTACTAACAACTTTGTAAGTTCAAGGATAGTGGAAAAGATGGGTTTAAGCATGACTCAGGTGACTACGAAAATTAAGGTTGTGAATTCTATAGCACAGCCTGTGAAGGGATCTGTTGAAGTCACCCTTCGTGTGGGCGAATGGGAGGGAAAGTGCAATCTGATGACTATTCCCTTGGATGATTTTTTATTTGGTCCTTGGTATTGAATTCTTTATCAAAGTGAAGGCAGAGTTATACATTGCAGATGAAGAAAGTCCTTGTTTTGTACCAGTAAGTATCTTGACAAGAACAAAGAAAAGCTGATTCAGGATGAAATGCAATCTGCGAAACAACTTAAGGCGGGTCTGAAGATAGGGGAGATGACTTTTGTTGTAGCTTTGGTAGAAATCAAAGAAGATCAGGTTGTGGAGGTACCTGATTAGGTTGCAAGTGTCTTGGATGAGTTCGTTGATGTGATGCCCCCAGAACTTCCAAGAACTCTCCCACCTCGTCGTGCTGTTGATCATAAAATTGAACTCGAACCAGGTGCAAAGGCTCTTGTACAAGCCCCATATCAAATGGCTTCGTCTGCATTGGCAGAGTTGAGGATGCAACTTGATGATTTACTTGATACGGGTTTCATTCAACCTTCAAAAGCTCCTTACGGTGCCCCAGTTCTATTTCAGAAAAATCATGATGGTTCTATGAGGATGTGTGTAGATTATCCTGCACTGAATAAGGTAACGGTGAAAAACAAATATCCGGTGCCTAATGTTGCTGATTTGTTTGATTGATTGGCGAAGGTTTCATTCTTCACCAAGCTGGATTTGCGATCGGGCTATTGGCAAGTAAGAATAGCTGAAGGGGATGAATCAAAGACTGCCTGCGTGACTAGGTATATTTCTTTTGAATTTATTATTATGCCCTTTGGTCTTACGAATGTACTTGCTACTTTTTGCAATTTGATGAATAATGTGTTGTACGAGTTTTTGGATGATTTTGTGATAGTATATTTGGATGATATTGTGATATATAGTAGATCAGTGAGTGATCATATTGTCCACTTAAGGAAGGTTTTCTCACGGCTTAGAGAACGTCAATTGTATGTCAAGAAGGAGAAATGAGAATTTTTCCATTCGGAGGTGATGTTTTTGGGACATTGGGTTGGTCGAGGAAGAATCAGAATGGACGGAAATAAGGTAAAGTCTATCATGGAGTGGCCAAGTCCACCAAGGTTGCTGAATTCCGTTCTTTTCTTAGATTAGCAAACTACTATCAGCGTTTCTTTCAAAGCTATTCCAAGAAAGTGAATGCCTTGACGGATTTATTGAAAAAAGATCGGAAATGGGAATGGATCAATGAGTGCCAACGAGCTTTTGAGAAGTTAAAGCAAGCTATTTCAACTTAACCGATGTTACACTTGCCTAACTTTGAGAAGACGTTTGAAGTACACACTGATGCACATGATCGTGCCATTGGGGGTGTATTGGTACAGAAGGCCATCCGATTGCTTATGAAAGTCGGAAATTGAAAGATGCATAACAACAATATTCAACTCATGAGAAAGAGATGACGGCGGTTGTTTATTGTCTATTGACTTGGCGATATTATTTGTTAGGAACAAAATTCATTGATATAACAGATAATGTAGCCAACACATATTTTCGGTCACAAAAGAAGTTGTCGGCAAAACAAGCGCGATGATAAGAGTTTTTGGCTGACTTTGATTTTGTGTGGGTTCACAAGCAAGGCAAGAAGAATCAAGTTGCTGATGCACTAAGTGGGAAATTTGTGGAAGTTTATGTATCGGCTTTGATGACCGTCGAATCTGATTTTCTTGATATAATCAAACAGTGGGCTGAAAAGGATGTTGCTTATACCAAGTTGTTGCAGGAAATTAAGGATGGCTTCGTAAGACGGTATTGGATTAAGAAGGTTTGATCTATGTCAAAGCAGCAGATTATATGTGCCTTTAGGTGGGGGACTAAGGCAAGTACTGTTGAAGGGAACTCAAGATCCACTATGGGCAAGCCATTCAGGCATCGAAAGGATGTTGGCTTTGCTCTCGAAATCGTATTACTGGCCGAAGATGGGTGACGAGGTAGAGGCGTATGTGAAATTTTGCTTGGTATGCCATCAGGATAAAACAGAAAGCAGGAAAAATGCAGGTTTGCTCCAGCCTTTTTCGGTTCCAGAATAATGGCCATGGCAGTCGATTTCTATGGATTTCTTTTCAGGTATCCCGAAGGTTGATGGGTTCAAGTCCATTATGGTGTTGGTGGACATGTTTTCAAAATATTCGGTCTTTATTTCAGCTCTGCATGAGTTTACAGCAGACGTTGCTGCTGGATTATTTTTCAAGAATGTTGTGAGTACTTTAGAATACCCGAGGATATTGTGAGTGATTGAGATTCTCAATTTATAGGTAAAATCTGGACCATGCTGTTCAACATGATGGGATCTGAATTGAAATTTTCAATAGCAAATCATCCTCAGACAGATGGTCAGACGAAAAGGACAAATGCATTGCTGGAAGAATATCTCAGACACTATGTTACAGCAAGTCAGAAAAATTGGGTTGTCTTGCTTGATACAACTCAATTTTGCTACAATCTACATCAATCTTCTGCTACGGGTATGTGTCCGGCTGAGTTAACTATGCGGCGTATGCCCAAGACGCCTTTTGAGATTATAAAAGAAGGGAGACGTAGTGTGTGCCCAGCTACTTTTCGGTTTGCTCAGGATAAACAAGAGATGATTGAGCAAGCAAAGGACAGCCTTGCGAAGGCTACCCGACGAATGAAAAAGTATGTTGATCAGAATAGGAGAGATGTGGAGTTTTAGGTTGGGGATAAAGTGTTGTTGAAATTAACTCCCCAGATTTGGAAAAAGATTGTAGCAAGATCGTATGTCGTGGGCTGGTTCAAAAATATGACGGTCCCTTCGAAGTAATCAAGCGTGTTGGGAAGATAGCATATCGATTGAAGCTACCTGATCGTATGAATGTTCATCCTACTTTCCACGTGAGCTATCTGAAGTCCTTTAATGAAAGTTTGGTGGGAGAATATCGTTTACAGGCCAAGAGGGCTACTCCTATGATCAGAAAATAGTATGATAAGGAGCAGGCAAAGATTATTGGTCATCGAACAATGGGGGCTAGTAAAAAAAAATAGGAGAACAAACTATATTGTATTGTGGAAATGTAGTAGCGGGGTTGATGCAACTTATGAAAGGGATGTCGATTTGTGGGAGTTTGAGGACAAGGTGAATAAGTATCTTGATTCTCTTTTGACGAGAACGTCAGACTCTTTCGGTATGGAATGTTTGTCAGCCCCTTAAAGATTGACATGCGCAATGGCATGAGTACGACATGCACTCATGCAGGGATTTTGCGGATATGTGTGTTGATGGTGCACACTTTGGATTTCAGAGCAGGAAAAATGTGGGTTTCAATTTGTGGGAATGATGCTTCAGTTTGGCTGGTGTCAAAGTGTTGTAAATTGGCAAGACATGAGCGGATGCGGATCTAGGGCTGTAAGCAAAAACCGCCAAACCGGAAAACCGAACCGAAACCGCAATTTTGAAACCGGCGGTTTGGTGCCAGGTGGACTCGTCAACGAAATGGTTTTGAACCAAACCAAACCGGTCAAAAACGGTTTGGTTTAGGTTTGGAAA